>JAJMDQ010000012.1:0-164266 GCA_030573815.1 Kurtzmaniella cleridarum | reverse complement strand
CATTCACTCTCTAAAGATACATGCTTGAGAATTAGAATTAGAAAAAAAAAAACAATCATATGCAATTGAAACTATTTTTGTTGAATAATACTTTAATTACTTATTTTAGTCAACTTAATTGGTTTCATTAGGGGTTTTATACTTAAACTAAATCATTACTTAAACAAAACCATTTATAAAGTTCGTAGCGGGTTCTGGTAGATTAATTAGATACACAGTTACCTTTTATCTATAATTTTATACATATACTCGTCTAGATACCCCACTAATGATCCATACCTAGGTAGTTCACCTATGTACAAATCTATTAATATTTACCTAAATCTACTAAATCACTGTTCACTTACTCAAAATAATGGTCTATTCTATATATACATTCTTTTAATTGTTTTTTTTTTTATTTTTTTAGGTTTTTCTTAGTATTTTTTTTTTTAATAATTTTTTCTCTTCTAATTCCTTTCCCTTGCTGTAGTGCTCTTGACACGTCTCAAAGTGGGACGTGCGACCACCACATATTCTATGTTCAAACGAAAATACAAACATATAGAACTTTCAATACAATAACGCTAGACAAAATGGAAATTTCTCCAACAATTTTAGAGTTTTCAGGTATGTAAGCGATCCACTGGGATTGAATAAACCTCAAGAAGTAGCAGGTATTGATATTTGTTTCAATGCCACAATTTTGGATTGCCTTTTCAATACGAATTTCAATCATATTGGAAGGAGGAAATTTCTAACCCTTGGAAGTTGTGAATTTATGAGGGGCAGAATTAAGACGAAAAATTTAGACTGAAGCCTTTAGCATAATAGATTATAATACTTAAAATTGATGCATTAATGACTTATCCTTTTGCTCCAAGTAGGATTCCTTGATTGAGCTCTTCAATAAATCCTGTCAAATTAATCTGAGGAGATAAAGGATAAATAGCAAACAAATTAAAATTCCAAGTTTTAGGTTTATCCAATTAAATTGCGATTCCCATAATCAGTAAACTGTTATACTAACATATAGGTAACTTCCAGCAACCCACCACCGAGTATCTTACTATAACCAATCCAACCGATACTCCTCTTGCATACAAAGTTAAGACTACAGCTCCAAAATTGTACTGCGTCCGTCCTAATGCTTCCGTAATTGGCCCAGGATCCAGCGCTCAAATATCAATTATCCTTCAAGGATTTTCTGAACCTTTACCAAAGGACTATAAATGTAAGGATAAATTTCTTATTGTTTCATTACCATGTCCAGATTATGACGAATCAGTTAATGTTTCTGAAGTTTGGGCCGAGTTAGAATCTAAATACAAGGAGCAAAGTTCTTCCAAGAAATTACGAGTAAACTACCTTATTGAAAATGCAAGTTCCACTTCCAACTCAAACAGTATCTCATCAAAATCAGCTAAAAATGATACTTCTGAACCTGCTGATACTTCTGTTGCTACCGCTTCCGGTATCGTGGCGTCAGCTCAAGTTGATAAATCTCAACCGGCTGAAGATTTGAAACGTGAATTGGATGAATCTGAAACTAGAATTAATGATTTGGCTAAGAAATTGGATTCCAACGCCAAACCTTCTAGTTCTACTTCCACTACCAATACTACCTCTACGCCTTCAAACACTAAGACTAATTCAGAAGACCCAGTTTCTGGATTTTCTCTTCAATTTGCTTTTATTCTTATTCTCATTGCCTTCTTTTTAGGATGGGTACTTCTTTAAGCCTGAGCTATATTTTGTATTTGTTTGAGGTAATAAAAACTACTGTTTAAATATATACGTAGGTGAAAGATATTTCTGATTATTAATAATGATTAAATATGATGATTCGATAATTGTATTCCTTTTATGTTAGATTATATCAATTAAAAACAAATTGATTCAATTGAGTTTTTTTTTTGCTAGTTTAAATTATCATTCCTATACATACCCATTCTCAATTTGATTAATTTTGTGTTTGAGAATTTGTCAACTTATCATCAATCTGTAAATATGGGGAAGGCGGCTACCATTAAATCTGGGACCATCAACTTACTTAATACCATTATAGGGGCGGGAATATTGGCAATGCCCTATGGTATTAGGTCTAATGGTCTTTTATTTGGTTGCTTATTGATTATTTGGTCCTCTTTAACCTCATCAATGGGGTTGTATCTTCAAAGTAAAGTGGCCAAATATACGGGCCAAACCCAAGCTTCAGTGTCATATTTTAGTTTGGCACAATTAACTTATCCTCATTTATCTATTGTGTTTGACTCTGCTATTGCTATCAAATGCTTTGGAGTCGGGGTATCATATTTAGTGATTATCGGCGACTTAATGCCCAAAATTATGGAATCCATTGGTGCTGAGCTGGGGATTTTAGGAGCTAGAAATTTTTGGATTACGCTTTTCATGGTTTTCATGGTTGCCCCACTCTCATATTTGAAAAAATTGGATTCCTTAAGGTATACTTCTATTATCGCCCTTTTCTCAGTGTTATACTTGATGTGTTTAGTTGTAGCACATTATTTTTATCAAGATATCCCAGTTGAAAAATTAGAATATGATTGGATTGGACCTATTTCTTGGAAACTGACTTTATCTTCTTTCCCCGTCTTTGTTTTTGCATATACTTGCCATCAAAACATGTTTGCAATTATTAATGAATTAAAGCCACGAATGGATGTTAACGAGCCTGGTTCTAAAACTAGACAGGCAAATTTAATCATTAGAAATGCAATCTCCATTGCTTGTTTATCTTATCTTTTTGTTGGTATCATTGGTTATTTAACTTTTGGGAATACGGTTAATGGTAATATCGTTAGTATGTATCCGAAGGATTCTATTTCTTCTCTTATTGGAAGACTTCTGATTGTGATTATGGTTTCATTATCATTTCCTTTACAATGCCATCCTTGTCGTGGTTCAGTGAATCATGTTTTATATTATATTTCTACAGGTATAAAAGATGCCAAACTAAGAAGTAACAAACATAACGATAGAAACTCTGATTCAGCTACACCAGAATCTCAATCTTTAACAGCAGATGTGGAATCAGTTGTATCTTCTTCAGTTGATGACTCTTTCATTTCTACTACGCCCATGGAAGGCGCCCAAGATACAGATGGCCATAGTCCAATTATAGTTCCTTTGTCCTCTAAAAAATTTTATATTATTACCACAGTCATTGTTGTTGCTTCCTATTTGGTTGCTGTAACTGTTACATCTTTGACGCATGTTTTAGCCTTTGTTGGATCAACTGGCTCTACATCTATATCATTCATTTTACCAGGTCTTTTTGGATACTTATTGATTAAACCTTTGGATGGAAGTTTAGAATTGACTTTGAAGGAAAAATTTTGCAAATATGGAGGATTAATGTTGGCCATCTGGGGAGTCATAGTTATGGTGGTTTGTTTAAGTGCCACTATATTCTTAGGAGCCACCCATTAACTTTTGAAAAAGTGTTATTTCGTTTATGTATCTTATTTAAATCTCTTTATACTGATGACTATTTCATTATACCTTATTAAACAAATACTTTCTATTCAATTATATAAATCATATATATTTGATATAATATAGTAATATATTATACCTCTTGAGAAAGAGAGTATTCATTGTTGGCGACTATATCAGTAGCATCGGCAAAAAACGGATATGAACATAAAATTTGGCGCACTGACAATTATTTACATGTGTGGTTTTCAAGAGTTACGAGGTTTTTGTCCTTCGTATTTAAGAATTAAGTCAGATTTTTCCCAACCAGTTCCTCTGTATTCTTTCAATCCATATTCTGGTTGAGGCTTATCAGAGTCAACTTGTAAAGCAAAAGGATTTCTATCACTTGGGTCAATATTAGATAAAGTATGATTTACTTCTCTATGTTTTGCTTCATCAGCCCTAATTCTTAAAATTAAATCCAACATTGTGGAATTTTCGTTCAAAGTAGGCCAGTATTGAATTGCAATTTGAGGAATTTTCATGTTTTCAAACTCTGGGATTTTATGACATTCTAAATCATGAATGAAATGCGTATATGTGGATACGGCTTCTTCTTCCAAATAACCAACAAATCTATGGCAATACCTTGGAAAGAAAAGGTACATAGTAAAGAAAAAATTCCAAAAAACTCCTTGCCCCACGTAGATAATTGACTTTGTGAACCATGAAGGTTTCCCAAGTTTAATAAATGTCAATAAATGCATTCTTTCATTGTAAGATTCATCTAATAAAGTTTCAATCCAAGCTTTATCCCTACGTAAAAGTCTTAAAGAATGTAAGTGACGAATTGAAGCTGCAACCATTCCTGGAACTCCTGCAACACTTTCCAAGAAAATACATCTGGTTAACCATTTACCAGCTGTCATTTCATATCTAGTTCCTTTGAATCCATGAATTTTTTCTTCCTCAGTTTTGGGAATCTTATAACCAGTAATGCGATCAAAAGAAGATCTCATAAATAAAATTGATTTTTCTGCAAGTTTATCACTTAGAGTCTTTGGTTCTCTATGTTCAACTTTTATCTTACGGCAATCTTCAGTTGTGAAAATAGGGTGTGGGAAAATAGGATGAGTGATAAATTCTTTGTCATCATGCTTAGCGACATCATTTTCACTCATCACTTTGGTTGCAATACTCAATTGGCGTGATATCAATCTAGGCCTTAAACTTAAGAATGGTTTGATTGGTGTTTTTGTAGCTATCATTATAAGCTTATTGATAGTTCTATGAGAGCAGTAGAATAGTATTCCTGATTTTTTCGTTATTTGCATTGGTATTTATAATTTAAGCCGTATGGCTTTTAGTGCTACGAAGTTGCAACCAAATGCTTTTGTGATTAATTTTTTTATCTTTTTTTTTTATTTTTTTTTATTTTTTTCCTATGCGATATATTCTTAAGTCTTGGGAAGGTGACCTAATTTGCGCAATTAATGTAATATTGAAAGATTAATAAAATAAAGTGAGCATGTATGTATCTGAAAGATTGGATAGATGAAGTACTAGGAAAAAACAATTTATAGAAAAGAGAACTTGTTTAGTTTTTCAATCTTTCATACTGATAGTTAAAAGTCATTACCAATAGAAAATAGTACTAATTAATTTCAAATTATCAAGTATTTCATGAGAGATTCAATTGATCATACGGCTAATATTAAAGCTGCGCAAAATTTAAACTGTCCCAAAAGTCCTGCATCCATATCAAACTTTAGTTAGGGTAAACTAGGGTGCAAATTCGGAAGTACATGCCCTTCAAAATATGTTAGATCCTATAGGAGAGAATAAATCAACAAATGACCTCAACGGCGACTAAAAATGTTTACAAGTCACTGTTTAACTTTTAGAGACGCTTATAGTTATCGTTGTCTGAAAATGTATTATTAATCAAGAAATTTGCTCAAACTAAATGGCTAAAACGTGATTGAATTTAATCCATGGTACATTTAATTATTAACTAAACATTTTAATTGATCTTATTGCTTGGAATTATCATATTCTAATTAGGCCTTTAAACAGTAAACTTTAAATTATTGATTTTGCTATTAATTCTTTAAAGTTTGTTATATATTGAAGTTTAGGCTGATATGGTCCTGATCAAGTTTAAGAGATTCTTTTTTTTTTTCATTTCTAATGAGGCACTTTCAAGGTTTAATTCTATATCTGCGCCCTACAAAAGTTTGTACGGTACTTACTAAAATAGGCAACTTTCCGTATAAAAATTTATTCGTCTCCAAAAAAATTTTTTTTTCTCTACAATATAGGTTGGTTTAATCACCTATCAATGGATTATTTAAATTAAATACTCAATTTTTTGCTGCAAGCGATTGCATTAAAAAATATCAATTATCACAATATTCAATGTAATTTATGTAGAAAACAACAACAACAAAAAAAAAAAAAGGAAAGAAAACAAATCAAAAGCAAGATAAACAACTGAACAGATAATACTGAGAAACTAAAAGATTGATTTAAAAACGATGGTATATAATATATTCGTAAACAAAAATAAATCATGTAATATTTAGCAGTTGGGATGTACAAATTATATATGATCAATTGATAATATTACCTATAATTAACGAGTAAATTACTCATACATAAAACAAACCAAAGAGAAAAGAAACAATAGAGAGATATTCGTTGAAGTATATTGGTTTAAAGAGTGAATTTAATTAGTTTACATGACCGCTCAATAAACTATGATATACCTTAAGACCTTGTTTACAATTAGAACCATCAGTTAGCCATAAAAGCCACATTTTAGCCTTTTAACCAAATATGTTACCAGCCTTCGAGTAAATAAAATTAACATGAAAATAAAAATTATGATATAAGGTAGTGAAAAATAGAGAAATACAAAAAGAAAAAAACAGCAAAAAAAAAAAAAAAAAACAGAAGTCTAGATCAGCCGAAGAATCAAATATTAAAAAAGTTACAAAGATAACAAAGGGCATCATTTTAGGTTTATTGTTTTCTAAATTTTTAGACTAACTTTTACAAGTAAAATTTAGTATTCTTTCTTATTGATCAAATTCACAACGCAAAAAATACCCTTAAGTACAATTTAAGTGTTAATCCATTTTAGGGTTCAATAAGTAAAGTAAGTGGTAGATGGATTTGAAAGTATTACTGATTTATAAAGTAAAGTATTGCGCTCTCTAATTAACTTAAAAGTACTTCATGATTTTCAATAAAAAAAGGTATTGAAAAAAAAAAAAATAAAAAGAAATACTACTCTGACAATAAGGAAAGAAGAGAATAATAATAATAATAAAAAAGGCAATAGTACAAAAATCTATAGTTTAACATATAGTTATTTTCCAATAGTCTCAGTATTAACCAGTTTATATAAGCTGAAGATTGTTTATCAACGCATATAAGTATATAAGTTTCTTCGTATCTTAAATGTTTATCAAAATAAACTATACAAAGCTAATTTATTAAATAACCACAGAAAAACTTAGATAGTCTATTTAATTGTTTCATATGTGATCGCGGTACTATTTTTAAAATTTCGCGTATCATATAAAATTTATGCTTGGGAAAAAAACTCAAGTACTTGCAATAAATAGTCAAACCAAAGCGAAAGATATATTGCATTTTTTTTTTTCGGCTGAACATTTAAATTTGCTTTGCCCTCATAATATTGGCTTCATTTTGGCAAAATGTCTTCTTGTTGTTTCAACTAGAGCACTTATTTAATTCTCATGTTAATTCAACATATTATCTGTCAGACTACAATTTACTCATAGTAATATTTTTTGAATTGACTTGAACCTAGTGTAGTTATTTGAATCAAAATTAATAAAGTATTTTATATTCCATTTTCTCCTTATTTCGCTAATTATTTTCTTTTTAGTTTTTTAATAAAATTTTTGTTTCGAAGTTTTGATTTTATTTGTTTTTTTTAAATATTAAAATTTGATTTACAACCTTTCAACTTTTTTAAATTTCTTAATTTTTTTTTATTTTATTCCTCCTTACCTCCTCAACAACAATACCAACGATCGTTACCAACCGTCCTTTAGCAGGTAAAAGAATCAATAATTGGGTACCACTCACTCACTAAGTAGACTGAAACATTACATACTCACAAGTCAATTGACATTTTGTGAATTTAAGACAAGAAAATTCATTATTTCAGCTTTAAGTTTTTTTTTTTTTAAAAAAGAAAATCACCATACTTGAATCGAAATATCAGAGAAAAGTTATCTTAAAAAGTGCTATTACCAAAGCAATAGACCCCTAAGTACACACACACACACACACACTTATATATATATACTCATATATATATATCCATACATAAAAGACAGGCATATACACATATAGTGGGATTTATCAGGGTATTACAACTTCCTTTGCACCGTAAACTTTACACATAACTTCTTATGGGTTTACTTTCTAATTTTTTTGGGGATGCATTTGCCCTTTCTACCGTATCCTTTGGAATAGTAACATGGATAATAGCTATTGCAGGTGCTGGGGCCCTGCCTCAAAAGGAATTTCCAAGATTTACCTGGTGGGGTTTGGTATATCAAATCCTTTTAATACTTGGGATAATGCTACTTTACATGTTTAATTATATTGAACTTTATAAGTTTACATTGGTTGGTTTACTGGCAATAGCGTTTCTTTATACTTCAAATCTGACGAGTAACCTTGTTTACAATTCTGGCTCCTCTGCTATGCTTTGCTGTGCAGCTGGTTGTATAATGTTATCTGTCCTTAATTTTATTTGGATTTTATATTTTGGTGGACATCCCGAATCGCCATCTAACCAATGGGTTGATTCTTTTGCTTTGAAGAATCATGGTCATTTACCATCACAAGAAAACCGCCGAGCTTCTCGTGGTACTGCGACCGGTAATTCTCATGAAGAGGATGAAGAATATAAATACATTTCACCTGTAGTTTTACCGAACACGACTCAATTCCAAGACCTGAACTTAAGACAGCTGCAATTGACCATCAATAATAAGAGTAGTAACACTCCTTACATGTCTTCATCTCAACTTAACGGTTTGGAAAATTTCTCCAATACTGATATGCAACGAAATAGACAAACAGCAGCTTTCAGTGATAATCAATCACAAGGTGAATTACCAGGGTCTGCTTTCCGTTATAAGGCTAAAGCATTATATAGTTATGATGCTAATCCTGATGATATTAACGAAATTTCATTTGTGAAAGATGAAATTTTGGAAGTAGATGATGTAGAAGGGAAATGGTGGCAAGCAAGAAGAGCAAATGGTCAAGTTGGTATTTGCCCTTCCAATTATGTCAAACTTTTGGACAATTGATGTATAGTAGTAATAATGGGTTTTCAATTTTTTTTATTCTTTAAGCAAATACATAAGTGTCAAGTATGAACTTTCCTTGTAGATTTTATTTATTTAATCATTGTCCATGAAGGGTTACGCATTTTTATTTATCTTTTAAATAATCATAATTTCAAATTTTCATATTCAAAATTATTTAAGTTATGAGGTTTTTAAGATCGTTAAGGTGTCTTAACTATTCTTCGACACCTTCATTAGCTTCAAATAACGCATCATATTTAGGAGATGCTCTTTCCAAAAAAATAGAAACGGTTCCTTTGACATATGATATACATTTACCGCCCAATACTGAGTCTGAGGTACATTTAAAGGACAAATCTCCATTGATTTTCCTTCATGGATTATTCGGTTCCAAGTCTAATAACCGTACAGTGGCAAAGCAATTGAGTGAGAGACTCACTCGCCCAGTTTATTGTCTCGATTTGAGAAATTTCGGCTCTTCTCCTCATGTTCCACGTCTTGATTATCCATCGTTGGCTGCAGACGTGGAAAAATTCATCACCGATCAAAAATTTACTCAAAAACCAATATTAATTGGACATTCTATGGGGGCTAAAACTGCAATGGCAATTGCTCTTAGATGTCCAGAAGTACCACTGATGGTTATCTCTGTGGATAATGCTCCAGTAAGTGGTAATATTTCAGGGGGATCAGTTTTTTCTCGTTATATTCGCCAATTGAGAATTGCCCTAGAACAACTCAAATTGACCAACATCAAAGAAGTTGATGCGAAATTAGCTGAAGTTGAACCCAATAAGAGTACAAGACAATTTCTTCTTACAAATTTGAGTAGAAATAAACCAGATGAACCGGTTACATCTAAAATCCCTTTGGAATTAATTGGTAAGTCTATCGATGCTGGAAATATTGCCTCATGGCCATATGATTTTAATATTACCCGTTGGTCAAAAGGCCCAACTTTATTTATTCGAGGTACTGAAAGTAGCTATGTTCCAGATGAAACTATTGTAGATATTGGGAATTTTTTCCCCAATTTTGAAGTTAGAGACGTTAAAGCTGGTCATTGGTTAATCGCTGAAAAGCCACAAGAATTTGTAAATATTGTGGAAGAATTCATTATTCGCAAAGAAGAAGATGAAGAAGGGGATATAATTTTTTAAAGTTATATAATCTTTTATATTAATATTTCACGTATTAATTTGAAGAGTTTTTTAGATAATTATTGGAATTTGATTAACTAATATTATTTATCACTAACTTTTGCAGTCTTGGCAACATCATCATAAACATCAAATCTTCTTTGAAAATGTACTGGAATACTCTCTCTAGCTTTTGGTAATAAATCTTTATCTAAGGTGGCATAAACGATTTCTTCACCTTCTCCAGCCTCTGCAATAATATTACCTTGAGGATCAGCAACTAAAGAATGTCCATAAGCTTGGTAACCGCTCTCTCCTACTGCTCGTGCCGGACTACATAATACCGTGAATACTTCATTATCAACAGCCCTTGTTCGTGCAAGTAAATGCCAGTGCAAAGGGCCTGTGGTAGTATTGAAAGCCCCAGGATAAAACATGGCAAATGAGTTATAAGGATCTCTAGTAGCTAAACTTGCCAATTCAGGAAATCTAATATCATAGCAAATCCCCAATCCCACATTACCAAATTCGCCCAATTTAAATACCGTGGCTTTGTCCCCAGCGGAAAGAGAAATCAGTTCTTTGAAAGTTATCCCATTTGGGATATCAATATCAAATAAATGAACTTTCCTATGGCTAGCAATTATTTGCCCTTCAGGGGAAAAAGTAAGTGAAGTGTTGTAAATCTTATCGTTGGAAATATCATGTTCAGGGATAGAACCTCCAACAATGAAAATACCATGCTTTTTAGCCAAAGATGATAAAAGCTGAGTTGTTTCGCCCAGAGGAATCTCCTCAGCATAGTTCCTAAACTGGTCAACAGCATATGGGGAATTGAAACATTCTGGTAACATTACAAGATCAGGTTTATCGACAGTGGTAGAAGTAACCGCTTTTTCAATCCATTGCTGCACTTTATTAAGATTGGCTGCTTTATCCGAGCTCGCTTTAATCTGGATAAGAGCGATTTTCAATGATTGACTCAATGGAGCTTTCAAAACAGTCATATTTATAAATCCTAGTGCAGTTGAAAAAGTCACTTTATCAGATTATATTGACGCAAATCACTCACTTAGATTAGCGGAGAAAATGCTTAATTAAAAAAAAAAAAAAAAAAAAAACAATACACACACTGGAACAATCACAATAATTAAGCCACATAGATTAGTGCATATGCGGGGATAGAGGGCCAATCGTCAAATTGTTACAACGATTGAGGGCGATTGCAACTAGAGTTCTATAGGCTGTTACTAGAATGTGTACATTATTTAAAGCAAAAAAGTAAAGCAAAAAATCCTAACAAACCAAACAGAAAGCAAGAAACACCAATGTAAAAAAAATAAAAAAAAAAAAAAAAAAAAAAAAAAAAAAAAAAAAAAAAAAAAAAAAAAAAAAAAAAAAAAAAAAAAAAAAAAAAAAAAAAAAAAAAAAAAAAAAAAAAAAAAAAAAAAAAAAAAAAAAAAAAAAAAAAAAAAAAAAAAATATAAACATAGAGAGAGAAAGTATATGTGTGTGTATCATACTGTTAAATATATTTAAATATTTATATATTATTTGTTAAGTTGTATCTATAATGTTTGAACATGGCTGCTGTTAACCTAGTTTAGTAGGATGAATATAATTTCAAAACAGATTAGTATCACTGTAATCAGTAGTTTCCTTAAGCCATTTCAAATGAGGAATGAAAACTTCTTCACACCTTGAGAAATTTATTACACTGTCATCTTTAAGGTAATTTAAATCATCACCAACAAATTCATTTTCCTTTAAAATACCCGTACCGTCTTTAGAAACACCATCATCCCCGTAATAGTTTGGACATAAACCTTGTACAAAGAATTGCAAAACTCTGTAATCAAAATCATAACCAACGTTTTCATTAACACTAGCATACATCCTGATATGTTTACCACTATTCGAAATCAAATCCTTATTATCCACAAGCCAATTAGGATAGAATTTAGGATATGATAAATGCATAAAACAATAATCAACTTTATCACCTTCCTTCATGTTTACCGTTTGAACTGGATCAAAATGTCCTAATGCCTTTGCAGTAAAATCACCTTCTTCTTTGAAATATCCTACCCAAGTAAACTGCTTTAAAGTTTGAAACCATGGTTCGTTCATTACCACTGCAGCTGCAATGAATGTTTCCTTATCACCTTCACCTGCAGAACCTTGAGTTAATAAAGGATAATAAAATTGAGGACCGTAAACGTTGTAATATAAACATAATAGTAAAGTTTTCAAATGAGAAGTTTTATTGATCATAAGAATACCTGTTTCTGAAGAAGGATCAGGTATAGTACCTTTGAAATCATGGAAATTAGAATTGGTAAAATCAAATTGAATATTTGGGTAATTTTCTTGCTTAGTATCACGATCAGAATATCTTATTTTTTCGTTGGTAACTTTGTGACCTGCTATATCATAAAATTTAGGATTCGTAGTTCTAGCCCAAGCATCTGGCCAAATAATTAAATTATTTTCCCTGTATAATTCACTTTCAAATAGGTAATCTAAATTTTTAGTTGGGAATCCATCTGAATCCAAATACAAGACATTTTCAAATTTAGAAGAAATAAGTGCCAACATCTTATATTGATAACCCCCAATTCCAAATTTATCTTTCAAATCATTGGCTAAATCTTCATCGAATACATTACACCTAGCATTATATTTGGGTAATATTTTTTCACAAAAATTTGATTCATATTCACTTTTACCAGGAATAAACAATTCAATTGGTAGTTTAGCTCCAGTAGCTCTAAGTTGTTTGATTACCAAGTATGCCAACCAAGAGTATTTACCCCCTCCAATTAATACATAACCTTTTGAATTTTTATATTGCTCCCAGTCTGCATCAGTTGGAAGATTTCTACCAAATGTGGCTATATTTTCATTCAAGATATTAGGTAAAAATGTGGAAACAAACTTGGAGTGGGAATTTTTCAACGCATTAAAAGTTGCTTCAGAAATGTCCAAGACATTTTCAAGATATTCCTTCGAGAAAAGGAAATCCCCACCATAAAAGGCTTCCTTGGCCTTCTCAGTCTTATATTTATCCTTAATAGAGTCTACTCCAGGGTGATATTCTTCTAAACCTTCGAAAAAAATCGTCAAATCATTGATCTTTTCGTTAATCTTGTTGCCTGCCCCATGAACATTCCCGCTTGTCAAATTTAATCCTTGGAATCTTTGATTTGATGTACTTCCTAGTAACGTATAACTAAAGAAATAGAAAATACACAATATCAAAGCAATCGCTGTGACGATTCTTTTCCTTCGAGACAACATGACAAGTCTCAAGTTCTATTTTTTTTTTAATATTTCTTTAGTTGAAAATATGTAGATGAATATGTGCACCAGATAATAAGATTATACAGGTGAAGAAGCACAAAAGGGAAACTTAGGGTAAAAAACTGAAATAAAAAATTATAAAGAAAACATACAAAAAAAAATAAACTATTCTGAAAAATCACGTAAAACTATACTAAAAATGACCAAAATATCATCGTGTTGAAGTATAAATAAAGAATATACGAATATTTTCATAATATTTTCATCATATTTTCCATGTAGAAAGATATTTGATCATAAACATTGTAGATTAAACCGCTTTTTTTTTACCTTCAAAGCAAAAAATTAATAAAGATAGATGAATTTTGCTTCTGTTATTTTAAGCCTTGTAACGTGTTTTCCAATACCTATCATCCATATTGAAATAATGGTTTTCTTTAATGTGAGACACTTATGATTTTGCTGGTTCTTTTGACGAAGATTTAGTTGAATTTCTTATCAAGATGATGCATACAGGTCATCGTATTAAAAAATAAAAGCGTGTATAACAGACATAGCAAGTCCCCCACTCAAGAGAAATATAAACAAGAGAAAATAAACAGAGAAAATAAACAAGAGAAAATAAACAAAAGAAAAAAACACAAAAAAGAAAGAAATTAAAATGACGAGCTAGTATAGAACAAATAAAATAGAAGCAAGAATTACGATGAAAAAATAAAAATGGAAAACAAATTGAAGACGAAATCGAAAATAGCTAATCACAAAAACGAAAAATAAAAATAAATTGATCATTTATAAAAATATCAAAGAGGTTTATGAACCAAAAAATATAGCATGGAGGATCATAGAAAGCAAAAGCATGTTTTTCCATTATTTGGAAAAAATATTTCACACTCAAAGGCCCCTTCAATACATAATTTCATTTTTCAAAAATTGAATTTGCCTTGGGAATATGTGCTTTTCGATAGTGACGATATACAAGAATTTCAGCTGAAATACTACAGCCAACGTGATTTTTTCGGATCGGCCATAACCATGCCTAATAAAGTTACCATGGTAAATCATGTAGATGAATTAGATGAAGGTGCCAAAGTTGTTGGTGCCATAAATACTATATATAAAAAATCCCCTGATTTTTCAGTGTCAGTGGGTACTAATACTGATATTTTTGGCATTCGCGATTCATTTCTACTCAATACTAATGCTGAAATTTTGAATGAGGGAAAAGGTAAACCAGGTTTGGTATATGGAGGAGGAGGAGCTTGCAGATCAGCTGTATACGCTCTTTATAAGTTCCTAGGATGCCTGGACATATATGTAGTTAACCGATTTGCCCATGAAGTGGAAAACTTGAAAAAGTCAATGATAGAAGATGGTGGCTTTAAAGGTAATATAATCCACATAAAAGATCCACAACATGCTAAGTCGCTCATTAGCGATAGCAATAAATTTCCTAATTTCGTTGTATGTACAGTTCCTGATTTCGCACCAGTGACCGATGAAGAACAAACGGCTTTTAAAACACTTGAAGTGTTCATGAATAATGGTAAAGGAGCTGTACTAGAAATGTGTTATCATCCCAAGCCAGAAACAAAATTATTCAAATTATTTAAAGCTGCAAATTGGCACGTAATATCAGGTATTGAAGCAATGATTTATCAAGCATTCGCCCAACAAGTAATTTGGACGGGTTACGAAATGCATCAGCTACCTACGAAGGAAGCTATTGACTTTATATATTCTGGTCTTTAATATATCACCAAGGATTAATGAATCTCTAAGATCACCATACCAATCTAGTAATTTCTCTATAGTGTTGCTGTATCAAGTTTTTTTTTTTTTTTTAGTTTATTTTTCTTTTCTTTTAGAGTGTGGATATAGATCGGTAACTGACAACCTCCAGGTACTGTATATAAACAACATTGTGCTTTCTAATTATCTCTAATGATGCTTTCCTTTGTTGCAAACTAATTTATCTATCGAAGAGTGTAATAAATTAAAAATTCAGGGAACTTCTTGATACATCAAACCAATTTAATGTTTTTATTTTTTTTTTTGTTTTTCAATTTATATGTATAGTCGACCCACTTGAATAAAGGAAATTTGGCAAGACGAAAAGGGTTTTAGTTTCTGGTTAGTCCCATGTTATGTTTCTCTTGGATTTAAGTGTAGTTTATTTACAAAATTCATTTAAGTGTTTCTTAGCGATGTACTTAAGTCGTCAGCCTCAATTTTCTCTTTTTTCATTTTTTGTGTAAAATTCGCTAGTTCAATGATTCGTTTGATTTCTTCTATTTGGTTTCAAATCATGTATTGGCGCATTCGTTGTCATTTCTATTTTAATCTTCTCATGGTGTTTCAGAAAGAATTTGGCTCTAAAAAAGTTTAATTTATGATTTAAATATGTTTACAATACTGTATATAGCAACTGATTCACTTTTCTTGCATGATAGATTAACAATATTTTTTCTTAACAAATTATTTCTAACCTGCAATAGTAAGTTTTGCTATAAAACGTGGGGGTTATATACCGGATGCAAGTACGATAAGGTAATTTTGATTTTAATTCGATGCTTCGTGGGACATCAATCAGATCAAATCATACAATGGCCAGGCTTATTGATTTGGCAAAGAAACCAACTTTCACCAAATTAAATCCAGATAAAGCTATCCCCACAGTTTATGAGGCGCTTTGTAACAATGACAATATTATTCACACTCCCAGAATTTTAAAGCAAGGAGCATACTCCTGGACTCTACCAGAGAAAAGAGTTAAATACCAATATTTTACTAGCAGCGAAAAGGCACTAGAAGATTTGGGTCTAAGTCCAGACCAAGTACACGATGAAACGTTTCAAAAAATTGTTAGTGGGGAATTTTACAATGATAATGAAAAACTAACGGATACAAATTATCCTTTGCCATTTCCTTATTCCCAAGCTTACGCGGGCTGGCAATTTGGGCAATTTGCAGGTCAATTAGGGGATGGAAGAGTAGTTAATCTATTTGAGATTGATAAGAAAGATTCAAAAAATACTAGAGATCGCCCTGTTTATGAATTGCAATTGAAAGGCTCAGGGAAAACTCCCTTTTCTAGATTTGCAGATGGTAAGGCTATTATAGGATCATCAATTAGAGAATTTTTAATTTCTGAACATTTGAATGCTTTAAAAATTCCAACAACTAGAGCTTTATCTCTTACTTATCTTCCTAAAACTTTTGCTCAAAGAAATGAAGGCGCTAAAAAATGTGCCGTTGTTGCAAGATTTGCGGAACTGTGGATTAGATTAGGCAATTTTGATTTATATAGATGGAGAGGTGATAGAGAAGGTATAAAGCAACTTTCTGATTATGTGATTGAAGAGCTTTTCAAATTTAATGATCAAGAGTTTCTTCATTTAGAGCAGTTATTAAAAGCTAAAAGTGATTTCTTTAATGACAGTATAAATTCCATCGGATCATTAACAAAATATGATAAGCTATATTATGAGATAGTGATACGTAATGCTACAACAACAGCTATGTGGCAAGTCTATGGATTTTTAAATGGTGTATTGAATACCGATAATACATCAGTTTTGGGTCTTTCCCTTGATTTTGGCCCTTTTGCCATATTAGATAGATTTAACCCAGATTTTTCTCCAAATACATCTGATTATGAACTGAGGTATGCATACAAAAATGTACCTACTGTTATATGGTGGAATTTGACTAGATTAGGGGAAAATTTGGCAGAATTAATTGGTGCTGGTGAAGATATTTTGAATGATAAGACTTTCCAAAAAGGCGAATTAAAGAAGGACTGGGAAAATAAAATCATTAGCCGTGCAACCAAAATTATTGAAATTGGTGGTGAAATATACAAGTATGCATTCACTAAAAAATACGTTGAAATGTTTTTCGCAAGATTAGGAATATCTTCAACAAAAGTTGACACTTTAAATCCTAACGTGCAAAATGAACAAGTAATTATGCCATTATTAAATATTCTTCGAAAAGTACAGTGTGATTTTAATAACTTCTTTTTAATTTTGCAAAAAAATGAATTGAATGGTAAATCAATAGCTGATGATGTTTACACTAAAGATGTGATAGAGAATGCAAATTGGCTGAAAGACGAATTCATAGAAAACATGGATAAATGGATAGATTCAGTAAAGACGTATTTTGATGAAACTGAACGCAAAACCATTGCTTCACAAAATAATCCTCTTTTTCTTCCAAGAACTTGGATATTACAAGAAGTTATAGATGATGTGGAAGAACTGAAAGGTGAAAATTTAGAAAAGCTTGAGAAATTAAAAAAAATGTGTCTAAATCCTTTTGATCAGTCGAAATGGGGTAATGAGTTAAAAGAAACTGAAAGTAGATGGATGGTTCAAAATGAGGAGTGTTCTATGATGAAATGTACTGGTTGCAGTTGAAATGAATGTATATTAAATTTTACTCAAATACTTTGATATTCATGAATTTGAATATTATGATTTTGCAAAATGTCAAAAACTTTGTATGTTTGAAAAAAAAGAAAAACAATTTATTTTTCAATTTCAAGAGGTGTATTCATAACCATAACATTTCCTTTTTGTAATGTAAACATAGTAGTAATATAGTAAAACCGAGCCGTATTGCACATTTGAAATGTTGGAACCAAGCACATGCAGTTATACGATTTGGGATTAGGTGCATCAACACCTTTCAATTTGGCAGATGTCAAATCTAAAGCAACCGAAAATGATTTCCGGTAGTTTTTTTGAATGTTATCCTCATTTACTTGTTCCCATGAGGCAAAATCACTAGGAACGTTAGAAGCTTTTACTAGACTTCCACTTTTAGATTTTATTTGAATATTAGGAATTTCTAATCTTATACGTTTTGAAACCATTTTGCATGACGCTTTCAAATCCTTAGCCAATTCAGAATCTATCGAAAATTTTGATGGTCCCAATTTTTTGGACAAGTCTTGTAACTTTATGGCCCTTTCATAGAATTTACCAATTATAGATTTTTCAAAATAGTTTGAATTGTATTCAGATTCCAGTTTGAACTGTTTTGTAAAAGATCTATTTGATTCGAATAACATATCATAGGAAATTTCAAAAGGGATATCTTCATAGTCAGATTTGATAGTTAAGCAAGTTAGTTCGGCACTTATACTTTTGATTTCTGGTAGTTGAAGGTTAGGTTTGCTATTTTCAATCAGCAGATAAAAAAATTCCATATCAAAGGGAATTTCAATTTTCCATGAATTATCATCAAATAATTTAGTTTTTCTTTGACAATAATATATTGGTGGAATATATTTAATTGTGTGAATAACTTTTGGAGTAACCATAAGTAAAGTACCAACATATTTAGTACTAGTTAATCCTTTCTTTTGAATAGCACAAATTACTTTATAAAAATCATTTTCATCATGAAACCCGAATTGTTTGCATTTGGCAATTGAAGGTTTATATAATTGTTTTATTTTAGCCATTTCTTGATCAATTTTTTTAGTAATATGCGTAGCTGTTGACAAATCTTCAATAAGTGATGAAGAAATCAAAGGACTAGCTTGAGCTTCCATATTTTTCAATAACTGATTACCATGCTCAATGCATTCATCAATTCTTTCAAACAAATTTTGTAATGTAGCTTTACTCGATTGATCAAGCATGGATCTTTCAAATGGATTAAGTTTTCTACTTTCTCCAACAACTCTAATAGGAGTTTCTTTATCCTTTTGAATAACGAATTCATTACCTTCTGCGTTTGCAACCAAAGTTCTGTTAGTCGAAAATTTATTATTGCTGGAAATGGGTGATTTACCAATAAATCTTGCAACAATACTATAAGTAATACTCGAGTCTAGAAACAGGAAGTCTTTCAATGTACCATCAGGAGTAGTTGAAGTGTTTTTAATTTTATCAAGTAATTTTGAATTGTAAGCCTTTTGTGAAATGGAAACTCCAAATGAAGGTGGAATCAGGGTATGCGTTAAATGATTATGAGAGCAAGATGAATCTAATAATTTTTCTGGGATTTTGAAGGTAAAGAATCTTTTATAAAGTTTTCCTGGATTTACTGTTCTATCTTTACCAAAAGACAATGTCGCACCATCTATAGGGTCAACTAAATCTGGACATTCATATGGATTAGAATATTCAGTTACCAATCTATTAATATGCCCATAATGCCAAGATGCACTAAAGTCGAACATCTCTAAAAACTTTCTAGTATAAATATCCCTAGCACAATTACCTCTTATTGAAGAGGAAACTTTATAATTACCTTCAAAAAGAACATAAAACATATCAAATACAATTGGTTTGGGACCAGTATTTTCAACTAAGAAGTATCCATTGATGAAATCACCTTGCTTAAACTCATAATTCAGAGGATCAATGAATTCAGGAATTACCCCAATTTCCCCCACATCTTTAGTGAATTTCACTTTTATTTGTAGTTCTTGATAATCTTCAGTTTTCAATTTATGAATATTATCTAGAATGGTATTCTGCCAATCTAAGCATCTTTCATCAGCAACAATTAAGTTAGGATTACGCATCACGTTTGTATTATTGTTAGATGGCTGACTATATATCGATGTAGGAGTAGAATAATTGTTAAACTCTATCAGTTGATTTATTGACGCGCTTGAAACAGTAGATACATCATCATAAGTTGGTAGATCTGGAAATTGTTGTTCATCTTCAGGATTTAAACTTTTAGAAACAACTGATGTATACATATGATACAGGGGTAAAATTGTCCAAACAGGTACTTCACTTGCAAACTTATCATGCTTCTCATCATTAGTGTGGTAAGAAGGAGAATCGGTATTTACAAACTTTGAAGTATAATTCTTGAAATCATTAGTGTGATTATCATTATCGATTGATGTCAATGATCCGCTAGTAGAGTTGTCATGGGAAACCATATTGAGCTAATAGTTTTAATTCTATACCCACAAAATATCTTTTTTTTTACAGCCAAATAGCGCCAATTACTTTTAAATTGCACTCGAAGATTTAAAATTGATTTACTATTGATAAAAAAAAACACAATTGCAGTAAATAAATTGTCTTCTTAGAGTAAATATAATGAAATCTGCAGCTATTCTGTAATTATATACTTATTTGAACTGGTTTGTTAAAGGTATATGTTTTTTTCTAATAATTTCTTGGGTATGTCTTTTTATAAATAAAGCTATCAAAGTATCATAAGCATTAAACTGTGCATATATTTCTATCATGTAATAATTTTACTTTACGAATTAGGATAACAAATAAAAAATAAAAACAAAAAAACGGTTTAATAATAAAAAATTAAATATATTTATTTATGGTATTGAGTCATAATATCAAAAGAGAATTTCGTATTTCAAACTTTAAAGAAGCAATATTTAAAATAATTGTAAGCGACTACTGTAGAGGGGTTACAAGAGGTCATTAGTTTGACATTATCCTGGTTTATTGTAAAACTTACAATATACATTAAGACGAACAAGCTTACAAATCAAGTGAAAACTATTCTTAAGGTCGATCTCATTTTTTTTAGATAAAGTTAGAATTAAACTTTCGTAAAATAGACATGCAGCATTTATTACGTTAAACCTTAATCTTTTTTTTATAATTCATTCTTTTTATTAGTATTACTATGAAACAAGAACTTAGCTTTTTTTTGAAAAAAAAGATAAAAGGAAATTAAACAAATGATTGTTAATAAAAGTTTGAACTTAATCAATAAAATGAGTGAATTCAAAATGTAAAGCTCATTCAATTTTCTATATTAAAAAGAATTAGTTAGTTTTAATGACTAGTTGATCCATTTGATGGTGCGGAATTTTTTATTAACAACTTTGATTTATAATAATATATCTTGAGCATTCTTTTTCATTCTATACATGCAAAAAAAAAAAAATATAAGACCTGTAAAGATTCAACAACCAAGGTAAAGCTTTTTTAAGAAACTTATTAAAAAATATTCTTATACGACTAATTGTTGTTAATCTCGGGCTTTCCAAAGAAAGTTACAAGGCACCCGGAATATAATTGAAGTAGACTATTCTTAAAATTCTAGATCAATTGCGCAGTCAGTATGACTCAGCCGCGTCACCATTAATAGATTTTTGGATTACAAATTTTGTTTCAACTAAAAAATCCAGTTTATCTTATATTTAATATTTACAAGCCATGAATTAAATAACCCCATTCCTCTTTAAATTATCAGTAGTATTATCTCCCGTATTTTTTCAATTCATAATATCTAAGAAATGGATAAACCAATCCACTGAACCCCATACATAACCACATGGCAACGTCTCCTCCACTTTCTCCTCCTAACTTTTTAGCTATGGGTCCGACCCAATAAGCTTGAGCCATTCCTACAGCTGCACCGGTGGCACCTATGATAAATGAAATAGTGGCTGCTATTCCGTGGGTTAATTTATCGTAATCATTCCAAATGTTAAAGTTGTAGTAGGAATTTTTTGCTAAAGATCCCTGTTTTACTTCGTAGATTGTTTTCGGTTTCATTGACTCTTGATTTGGGAATTCCTTAGTATAGAGATGGATGAATCTTTTAGTTCTAAAAATTTGATTTTCTTCCAACAATATTATAAAATACATTGAAATCCAATACCCTATCATAGGGAGGAAATTACCGAGAATATCGGAGAATTTATTTCTACCAACTAATGCACAAACCAAATAAATGGCAGTAGCAACAATGGCCCAAAACCATCTTGGAATTTTAGAACACCAGTTACCTGCCAACTGAACCCCAAAAGCAGCAGAGTAAGTATTGATGATATTGTTAGAGACCAACGACATAAATAATAACATAGTTAAAAACTTACCTCCACCACCCCAGTGGTCATAAACAGTTGCAAGTAATCCTCCAATTCCATATTCTTCGTAAGCTTGAGCCCAAGGTTCATAAGTCATTGCAATATTACCAATTAAAAGTCCCAATATACCAACAAGGGTAGTAGGAATAAAAGTTCCAAATAAAGTAATAGTGAATATTTGGATATCAGGGGTATCTTCTGGGAATAAAATATAATAGTCAGAAGCAATAGACCCCCAAGTGGAAGTAATAGAATAACAAAGTGAAAAAAATGAAAGCCAACTGCCTTTCAAGGCAATACTATCTGTAGCTATAGTGCTAGCATCTTCATTAGATAAGTATTTGTATTTGGGAGCAGCACAAACATATAACAAAATGAACGCCAAATTAACCGGTAATGCTAGCAATGCTTCTACTTTTATAAGCTGTTTAATGCCAAAAGTTGCCACTAAAAATGATAAACCAGCTATAATAATAATTCCACCATAAACGGGAATTTTCCCATTAGAGACACTGGCTAAGATTTGTCCACCAACAACAGAATTTACCACAGACCATCCCATAACACCAATAATACTTACAAGTGCAACAAGTTTCACACTCCACCATCCAAACAAAAATCTGGCACTTACCATTTGTCTACATCCAGATCTTGGCCCCATAAGGGAACAATAAGCAGCAATGAAACAACCTATAGTTGATGCCACTAAACCAGAAATGCACGATTTCTTCAAACCAAGTCCAAATAGTAATGGACCCAAAAAAAATGATGACATTGAAGAAATACCACCACAAGCTGAAAGCCAAAGACCAATAACTGAAATCAATTGTTTTGTTTTATTGGTAGATCTCTCATAAGGCTGTATTCTTTCAATACCTCTTGTTTCAACTCCATAGGAGTCTAGCTTTTTCAGAGCTTTTGCCAAATATCCAATTATAGTCAGGGATTCTGTATCTGACGCATATTCCGTTTCTTGAACAGTATGTGGGGACTCTAAATCTTTTCCCATAATATTATTGAAATGAATCAAAGATAAAATAATAAAAAAAAAAAACTTAAATTAAAGCACCTACATTATTAACTTCAAAAAGTATGAGACTATGACTAATCGAGCAGAGTCAGATTAAAACGACTAGACCGAAAAAGAATTTATAAAACTAACATAATAGAAAAAAAGTGACCAAAAGAGATTGAAAAGAAAAACCAAAACAAGTAATTTGCAGTGAAATAGGAATATTCTTGAAAAAGGGTAAATGAAAAGCTTTTTCAATATTTTAAGCTAATTTAAGTAAACTTAGTTAGTTAGTTTCTTAAAAATCATTTAATATTTGCTCGAGACTACTAATTATTTTTTGTGACTTATTGGTCAATGTGTGAGATTCACAGAAGTTAAGTTGACTATGACAAATAATATGTAGATCTTGAGGATATCGGGAAAAGATGTAATTTATATATAGGAATCAGTACCACAGATTATCATCAAAACGTAGGCTGTGTGCAAAAGTTAGTGTATAATGATGACATCTATTAATAAACAAAAATCTAAATATATATATATATATATACATACATTGGCAAAAAATATTAGTGATTTTAAAGTAAAGTTACAAAAGCTGCCATGCATATGATTTTTTTGTTTCCATTCACATATGAATATCCTCAATTTTCTTTAAAGCACCGTATAGGTCGTTTTATATATTTAATAAGTCTATTATATTTAGCAATTGTAAACCAAAAAAAGAAAAAAAAAAAAATCTAGTGCAAACCTAAACTCTTCTTTCTCCACATTTCTGTCCCCAATTTTCAATCACACATGCTTAGATTATTATTTGGGTATAAAGCTTGTTTGTTGAATTTAAAAAACACAATGTTGAAAATAGTGTATGGTTAGTCCATTCTCTCAGTAATCTTTCACACTATAATTTCGAAAGTATACATTTGTTAACTTTATGTGAACACCAAAAAGAACACAGTTAACTCTGCAAAAAAAAACTATTCCTGTATAAAATTAATGCACTTTATGGTATATGACATAAACAATAAGAGTCCTGCACACACCCACAAATGAAAAAGTATCCGTATATCCGATCTGGGGTAAAAACTCAAAATATCTAGTTTTCCCTAGGCCCGGAACTTCATTTTAAATCCATACATTCATCCTTTTACCACCAGTCAGCTACATAATCACTAAGTGGTGGTACTGTATCAAGTAGAATTATATCCAAAAAAATGGGAAACGTTAAATCGGAGAAAAAAGATTCTGCACTATCCAACTATAAGCTCATTCGTACCACAAATGGATCCGTGAGAGTGTCTCAAGCTTGTGATAGGTGTCGAATTAAGAAAATTAAATGTGATGGACAAACCCCGTGCCATAACTGCTCTAAGATTAACTTTGATTGCAAGACAAGTGATAAGCTTACACGGAGAGCTTTCCCTAAAGGTTATACCGAGAATTTAGAGCACAAATTGAAAGAGTTGGAGAAAGAACTTCAAATGATGAAGGATAAGTATGAGTCTTCATCTTCACTATCAAATCAGATGAGCCAAACTATCTCTAATCATAATAGTAGTATGTATCAAACTGAACCTATTACTAATTCATTGCCATCTACTGGTAATCAAACACCTTCCAAGCATCCACATGAGCCAATAATACTTAATAACAATACCACCCATACAGCTGTACAAATCAATAACCCAATAGATCAAATTTTCAATGTTGATAATAAGGGAGTCATTATTGGGAACGATAATTTAAATTTCGAGTCCCAATTCAATCATTTGTTAATTAATTTGGACTTACCATTTTTGAAAATCACAAACTCGCACAATTACTTATTGAACGATCCCAATTCTTATTTATATCATCCTTCATATTCAAATTATAATCAATTTCATAATCGAGATTTAAATGTTATTTATAACCCGATAACTGCTAGTAATACAAAGCACGATTTGGCGGGGAAAATGGTATTATCTAATTCACAACTCCCAATAGACATTTATGATTTATTCATTAAGTTGATCAACAATTTTAAGAAAATGTTTTCCCTGAAAAAGGAATTGGATTGTCAAGTAATCCAATTTTTCCTCAACTACAATATTTTAATCCCAATTTTTGATTACAAACTGTTTATGGAAAGTTATGATGCTTTCCATACAATGTATCCATTTATGTTCACGTATGATGATTCCACCATTAACGGGTTTAACATATCCAATAATGACTATGGTATAGTCAATGAATATTTTATGGTTATAGTACAGATATATGCCATGATAATGATGAACGACCCTACTATAAACCTTAATCTACTTTTAAATCATAATGAACCTAAATACGTTTTATCCAGGAAACCTACCTCAATAATTCAATCTTTATACGATTTTTTGCCCTATTTCAACGTATTCCATGTTTCAGTGAATCAGCTACAAACATATTTGATTTTTTTATATTATTCCTTACTTACAAACAATAAGGAAAAATCATTAGTGTTACTATCAATAATAAATTCATTTATTGGGATCTTGGGGATTAATTTGAATTCTAAAAATTTGTTCTTCAATGATTTAACATTATCATTATCTCAACGAAGAGTAAGAGTCAAGATCTTTTGGGTTTTCAAAGTATTGTTGAAAGTTTTCAATTTAAAATTTGGTTTTAAGCCCAGTATTAATACCACAGTTATAAACCCAGTAACCATTGAAAGATATTTTGAATTGACTCCTGATAAATTGTCTCTGTTACTTGATGGAACTTCAAATGATGAATTGTTTAATGTTCTTTTAAAACCAAGTATTGAATTTTTGAATTTAGTTAATATAATTATACCATCGTCATTTTCTCCTAATTATTATCAATATTTGAAAAGTACAAATCATCAAGAGAAAGTTAAAAAGCCACATCCAAAACAGTTAGATAGCATATTGAACGACGATGATGGTGATGGTAATGATGGTAATTTGAATTATAATTTTACCCAATTTCAAGTAATTGATCAAAATTTAACAAAATGGAGAGCGACTTTGATAGAAAAGGAATTAAATTTAATCCCTTTACAGCTACATATGAACTTACCCGTTTTGTCTAGTAAATCCAAAAATAATTTGTTTCATTCAAACCCAACTGGGAATTTTAAGGATGAAATTTCACCTCAAGCTTTAGACAGTTTTTTCAATACTGGGTTGCCAGATATCTTTACCGCTTCTCAACTAATTAAAATTCAATTAAATTTCCATTATTTATTGATTAGATCTATGAACTATTTAAATTTTGTCATTGATAAAGAACTAACTTCTTCCTACTATAAAAAAATTCAAGAGATTTCTAAAGAAGTTTTATCATATTTCTTGTTGGTTTTCCAACACGTTGGTCACTCAAAATTTGTAATTGATCCATCAGATTCAATGTCTCCTATATCAAATCCAGTGATGCAAAGCTTGGGTATTGATATGGATGAAGATGGATTTGTCATCAATGATTTCCTGGTGAAAAGAAGGAAGGTTTCCAATACTACAACTTCTTCACATTCAAACCCTAAGAAATCTCTGATGGGGAACAATTATTTTGAACTACCTGCTTCCCCATTCAATAGTTTCTTAAACGGACTTTCCCTTACAATTATTAATTTCAAGAAATCCATCATCTTACAAATGCTATATTTACTTATCTGTTCATTAAGAATTCATAAAAAAGGTGGCATTATTGAAGAGTCTACTAGAGATCTTCTAAATAATAGTGTAGATCTTTTTATAAAAACTTACATAAATTATAATCCAGCAGTTAGTCTCAGGCATGCTGATTCGAAAAGATCATCAAAGGAGAATCGTTTATACAAGAAATTAATAAATGATGAACTTATAGAGGAACTCTTAAAAGAGCCAAAAAAAAATGGTCAAGATAGTGATAGTGAAGATAGTGATGGAGAATCTGATAATGAAACAGAAGATCAAATCGATTGGGATGATGAAGAAATGGATGAAGATTTAAAATATTTGAAAATCCTTAAATTCATCAAATATAAGATAAATGCCATTTACATTACAAGTGGATTCCCTAATAAAGAAAAAGATTCTACTCATTTCCCAGTTATTCACAAACCAGAAATTGTACAACAACGCCGAATATCCGATTTGGTTTTTAATACAGGAACACATCCTCTTAGACCTCCTTCATTGACTACTATTAATAATATGTATAGTACGTCTTCCACTTTCCCAACTACATTAACAACTATGGGCGGTATGTCAAAAATCCCCTCTTTAACAAAGTTGGACTTCTTATTAGGAGAAGATTCGTACCCTACCCATACAACAAATATAACTCCACCTTTAGCACATAATCCAAATCACTACAATACATCCTCTGTTGATAAGGTTAAAGATTCTCATACTAAAGATAACAAATTGGAAGATATAGAATTGGTCAAAAAAGAACGCCTTGCAGTAAATGATTTAATGAGCTTGAAAAATCACTCAAGTCAAAGATCTGAAAGTTCAAATAATCTTAAAAATTCACATCTGATGCAATCTTCAACCCAGGCCATGGCGTATCCTAATTCATGGAACTATAGTGAGGAACGAAAAAATTAAACAACTTAGTTTAATGAATCTAGACTTTTACTGTAAAACTATCAAATACACCAATCTACATAATGAAAAAAAAAAAGTAAAAAAAAAGAATAATTAGTTGTATTTCACTCTACGTAAACAAGTATTAAGTAAAAGGTGTACGTGATCTTTTTTTTTTTCATTTTAATGATTAATTGATTGAACAAGTAAAAAAAAATAATAAAAATGAAAATGAAATCAAACGATTTCTCACGATAAGATAATGAGAAATGAGGTCATTTTTTATCCAGCATATGACATTGATATGTAAAAATTGGTGTACTGTATATGATCGGGTAATTGTGAATGCAAGAACTTCAAACATTCATTATTTGAATGGGCTTTGTGACATAGTAGTATATAGCTAAATGTGAAATTTTAACCACATCTCATGATATCGGATTGGTCACTTGTTTTTTTTAAAAAACTATGTGACGATTCCTAACCACATTGACATCACTTTTTATTAGCATTGCAAGCTATAAACAGTTTTGGTAATAACACGACAGTGGTATTGGCACCAAAGAGGTAAGTTCTGGCGAAAAGATAATCGTCCTATGCAACACTATTGATCATATCTAAGTAATTACCGAATGCGAGTTTTCGACAAAAGGTAACTATCGATATATTTTCACCGCCACATATAATAAAGTAAAAGCTTTCAGCCCTGTTTTGAGATTGGTCAAAAGCTTTAAAGGTAAAATTAAGTTTTGAAAGAAAAGTCTGTTTGTTTTTCATATATTACAGATTTCACGGATAGCAATTTTATCATGAAATTCAGTATACTCGAGTGATTATCACAATCAGTTTGACTCTTATGATTATTAATATTATTGTTCGTTTTCTTTTTGACTTTTTTTTAAAAAATTTCTCTCTAGAGAAAATTTTGTTCGGCTGTCATTTTGTGGCATCAGATATACTATTTTTTCGTGCAGGCATTGTCACTTCCCCACATTGCCAATATAACCTCCTTTGTAAAACTCTATAAATTATCTATTTGCCGTCCTTTTTTTCACATTTTACATTTATTACTAAAACTTTCGTGTTATTAAAACTATTATATCTATAAACAAATCTATTCATTTCAAAAATGTCTTTCAACTTAGCTGATCAATTTAATACTTCAACCATGACTCCCGCTGATGAAAAGCCAGATTTTTTTGCTGATCAAATCACAGATGATTCTTCATCTAAAAGTGAAGCAGTCCTAGAGGAAGAAGATGATGATGATTATTTTAACCCCCCTGAACCACGTCCAAGACAAGATTCTTTCCACCAGTCATCTGATAATCTTCTTGTTGGATTATAGCGAAAGCAGTTGAGTTCATTTTAGAAAATACCAAAGAAAAAAAAAAAAAAAAGAGAAACAGTTTTTTTTTTAAAAAAAAAAAAAATCATAATCATAAACACAATCGGTGAAACGCTGCAGTTACCGAGGTCCGATTTTAGTAAGAAACAATATGATCTCAAAGTCAACCCAATGATTCATAATAAAGTATGAAAGCAAATGCTATCAGCGGAAAGCTGAAATTTATTATTTTTTTTGCTCTTTTTTTTATTTCTTTTCTTCAATGAATCCAATTTTTATGAAGATCCAAATTTGTGTTTAAGAAAACCAACGAAAAAGAAAAATAAAATAAAATGATGATAACTATCTATTTAGTTTATACTATGAATATTAGCAAAAAAAATTATAGCATCAATTATATCTTCAATATTTATAAGTTTTTTGAAAGCCAACTTTCAAATTTTTCTAATAACTGATATTGCTTATCATCTTCCCATCGTGTAGTAGTCAAAATATCATAGAAATCTTTATTTGTTTCAAATATATTTAGTTCAATTCCTATTTCGTAAATAGCTTCGCTGCTTAATTCGCGTACAGTTTTATTAGGATGTGAACAACACAACCAACTCAACCTTTTACACAGGGCTTGTCCAATTTTATCTCCACGCATACCAAGAAATTTGAAAATCTTAATTACTAGACTTATTCTTGCAAAATCAGTAGTATTGATATGCAAATTATAAGAGTATATATATAGTTTGTTATATTCAAAATTTTCTGGAAATTGTACATTAGCCTCAAATAACACAACAAATGTATTTAACGTGGCTCTTAATCGTTTCCTCTGTCTATTAGTTAAAGATTTAACACCAGTGTCTTTTGGAATTGAAACCAAATTTAATAATTGATTAAACACTTGTGCGGTATTTGGAATTGATTGCAAATGTTTAATTAGTGCTATTGTAGATGCATTTTTAGTTGGACCATCTGATGATCCACCAACACTGAAGACATATCCTTCCCAAAACATTAAATTATCATAATTGATAAGTTTATTCCTAAAATTTAGTATTTGCACAAAGTACTCTTCAAGACTTATACGAGTCAATTCAAATGGTTTCAATTGATTTAAATTTTCAAGTAAAGATACAGCTTTCAATCGAAGACTATTCATAGTTTCACAAGAAATACGCATTAATCTCAGGTTAGTATCGAATAAAAGACTACAAGAGTTTTGTAGAGCCATTATTGCAAAATTTTGGCCCAAGAACTCTATAGAGGCGTTTCTTACTTTTGATCCCACGTCACCTTGCACCGTTATAGTATAGTCGTCCAACATATTAACAATACATTCTAGTGGACCTATATCTAAGGTATTTCTAGAAAAATAGTGTCCCAAACTGGAGATTAAGAAAGCTCGACTTTCCGCGTGAATAGCTGTACTTGATATTAATTCAAGTATATGGCTCATGAAATTAACTGGGATATGCAGTAGATAACCAATGGTACGACAAAGATTTGAATTCCCATTTTTGAGAATATGACTTAGTTTCTTGTAAATAGAGTCCGTCAAGTGGTCTTGGTGCAAATTTTCAAAAAGAACTTGAATTTTATTAACCAAAGAGTTATTAGTTGTTACATTGAATATTTGAAAAATATTGTCCCACATTAGCAGAATGAAAGATTGAGAAACGTTTTGCTGCCGCTTATTCAAATTAGCAAATGAAAAAAACACAAATTCCTCTGCCATAATTATAGATGAAGAGTGATGAATATCTATTTTGAATGATGTTGATATTAAATGCTCTTCTATATCCATTAAAGTGTTGTCAATTTTCTCGTCAACTGCAATCAATGAGATTGCAGATAGCGCATATAATGAGCCATGAATATCTGATTTGATTGGATTTGTAAAGATATGAACTAGATCGATTTCAGCATTTGGTGATTCCCATTGAAGTTTAATTTTATTGGTGTAATCTGTGTTTAATACATTACTTAATGTTTCACCGTACAATTTTTTGTATTCAAATGGATTTTCTGAGTTGTTTATAAGCTTAACCAAAAAAGGTGTTATAAACAAGTTTGGATCTATGCCCAAATGGACTAAGTTTACCGCTATTTGGGAAGATTTTGTCAATGTTGATACAGCTATAGGATTAAACAACTCAACAAAATCAATGATAAATTTACCTAAAACATTTGCATCCACACAAGAATTGAATATAATAAACCCAAATCTCCCGACATATTCTTGTAACACAGCGATAGAACATCTACGTATTATTATATCAGTATCAAAAATGGCTGTTTTAATCAAATCAAACAAAACAGATTCAATAGCAATACGAGAAAAATACTGGGTAAATTGAACTGGAGTCAAGTTCTTCAATAGGGCCCAAAGAACAAAACAGGAAGAATCTTTGACTTGAGACCCAACTACTGTATTCATATATTTTTGGTTAAAAAATAAAGTATGATGAGTTAGTGAACAAATTGCTGGAATATATTTTAAAGGAAGTTGCTTTTTCAAAGATAAATAACCAAGGTATAACAACACTGTTTGAAACTTACTAATGGATTCAACTTGGAAATCAATATCAAGTTGAAGTTGAAATTTGTTCAATTCTATGTCGAGATTTAATTCACTCAATACATATTCTATGATTTGATCGGAATAATTTGTTGCCATAGGGTATATTGATATCGATATATTACTTAAAGTCTTGGCAAAGCCATACCTTAAATTAACGTCAAATTTGTTGATTTGAATTAATGGACGCATTATTGATTGGAACAATGCATTTATCAACGAGCTTATTTTCAGAAATTCCACTGATTCGGATTTACTCAAATACTCTTGACATAATCGATTGATCAATTTGATAAGGTATAAATATTCAAGATTAGAAAAATTATGCGCTTTCCCACTGGCACGAGAAAGTTCATTTCCGATAATCTTTTCAATCATTGAGACCTCCTTAAGTTTAACATTTTTCATTACTTTGTTCAATATCATCATGTTCCCTAGTTTGTTCTTTTCCCAAAAAAGGTCTAAAGTGTCCAAATACCTGTTCAATAATAAAGACTGATCTGGCCGGGAGAACATTCTGGATATTAGTATCAGGCAAATTATTTGATTTTTCGAGCCATTGGTAAACGATTTAAGATTTAACATTGATAAGTCAAATAATTGCAAAGCAACATCGGAGTAAATTTTATTTAAATCAAAGGGGGCCATCACCAAGTTGCATAACCACATCAAAATCAAGGATTTTTCATTATCATTTATATTGTCGAAAGAATGGAACCATTGTGTAAGCTGTGGTAATAAATATATGTCACTGGGGAAATAATTGGTAATTTTTTTGAAGCCTCTCACATTGGCAAAATGATACACAGCATCTGCTAAACGCGCTCCTTTGTCTCGAGCAAAGGGATTGTCCTCATATAACTGATGGGTTTTAGTGTATTCAGAGATTAAGAGGTTCAAGTATGAGCTCAAATGTGTATCTAGAAGTCGTGGTGAAGGTTCAAACTCTTGAACTATGAGTTTCAATTTGTTAACTGACAGTTCAATCTTGAGTGATTTTATATGCCATTCATGTAGCACCAAAGGATCTTCGGCATATGGCGGACAAATTTGCAGAATGATACAGTTTATGTGCTTATTTATTAGCTGGTAAAGATGCTTTTTTCTCTCGAGCAACAGCTCTTCAAAAATCTGGTCCATTGGAGCAGATCAAAACGTTCAGGTTGGAGGCCATAAAAGTAGATAGATTGAATACCAAAAAAAATAAAAAAAAATCAAAAAAGAATAAATTAAATTTAATGAAATAAACAATCAGTAGAAGAAATCGCAATATGAATTAAACAGAAAGTAAAGAAAAAGAACAAAGAGAAAAATAAAAAAATAAAAAAAATTTAAAAATACTCAATAAAAATTAATTTGAAAATTAAAACGAAAATTCATAATAAATCGGCATTCTCAATTTTCATTTTGAAAAAATCACTTGTTGACCAGTCCAACACATCATATAACCATGTCCACACCCGCAAAGTTCTACAAAATTGTGCAGAAGAGATCCGTCATTGGTATGCCAGCTATAACTCGCAGAAACATGGAAGTTTTAGGTTTAAAGAAGAGATTTGATATCGCTTACCAAAAAGTTTCTCCATCCACAGCACTTAGATTAGCCAAGGTGAAAGAGTTAGTAGAAATAGAATTGGTGGACGAACCTAAGTCAAGGGAACAATTAAATAAGGAAAGAAAGCCTCGTCCTGGTTTCACTTTAATCAAATCCAGCAGAATCCAATAAGAATTACCCATAAAAACAGCATATAAAGTGACCATGTATATATATAATAAATATTTAAACACTGATACAATACATATAGTAGCAGAGTTCGTTTTGGAGAATTTTCTTTTCATTTTTTTCTTTTTTTTTTTCTTTTTTGTATTTGGTTATTTACTTGAGTTTCTTAAAATTCGTATTAACATTTCTGATTACCTTGGAATAGCATGCATGTGTTTATATTCTATCTTTTAAGGATAAATGTTAATTCTTTTTTTGAGTCAGAATTTAATTACTCTTACAAATATCTGTAATACCGGTAATTATAAGTGTCCCGCACTGAAGAAAAGCTACTTAAATATCCATCGAGTATAATAATCTTACACAAAATTGGCAACTTAAAGGAAGCCAAATGGTAACTTTAAGTTGCAGTATAAGGTGTGTAAATTGTGTGCAGGATAGATTATATATCCTACATTTGTTTGTTTACTAGTGACTTATGTAGATTAAAAAAAAAAGGTAAGCAAACCAAAACAGCTAATTTCTCTAACTCTTCTACTATTCGTTGACCTTCAATATATTTACATTCATATACATAGCTACAGTATTTAATATAAGTAATGCCCTGATTCGTATAGTTCTGCTCTCATTTAGACCCCCCATCGTACCATATTTACTTGAGTACTATCACCCGCGTTTTTATTGGCTATCATAACCCACACGTGATCTGCCAATGAAAAAACTAAAAACAAAGTTTGAACCATTTTTTTTTCCAATATTGACCCATAATATTCAGTTCATTAAACAACTCATAAAGTAGGGAAATCCCCATATTTCAAACCAGTTTAATACAATTTACCTTCATTTGTGCCATATTTACTACCAATCATGTTCAACTATGTTAGAGCCACTCAAAGAAATAAATTGACCAATTCTTTATTCACTTCAACGTTTGCAGTGTGCTTTTTATTGGTAGGAGCCAACTCTGCTCTCCCATGTCCTATAGATAATGTGCACGGGAATGACTCCAAGCTCGATGAAAGACTTAAAAAGCATGAATAAACAATTACTCCTTGAATGACCACCCTCATACATATATATATACATATATATATATATTGCATCAACAAAAACGACATCGAAGTCTATTCTTTAAAGGAAGAAAATGTGTGGCTAATACAAGATCACCAAACCATTAGAATTTTTCAACCTAGAGAATTCTAATACTTAGCATCCATTCAATTTACCAAAATGATTGAATATCCATCCATCAAGTTAGTCCTAGATTTAAGCAATTGGAAGCAGCATAATGATATGATATATTTGAATTTTAATGATCTTACTTGAATGTAAATTTATGTGTATTTATATAGAGTGGATATTTGAGTAAATTTGCTCATATTATCTTGAATATTGCTCATATTTCTCATGAATGTTCCACCCCTCATTATTTAATATTACTTTGAAGAAAAGAGACAACATTGTAGAAATTGGTCTTCAGCAACCTAATGTTGTAAATACTAGTGCAAACTGTTAAATAGATCCAGCCAATTGTAAAAAGCTCATTGATGAGAAATATATTGTCTGTAGTAAAACATATGATTGGATATATTTCATTTTTGTAGCTTCTTTTTTTTCTTACTATTTTATTTTTTATTTTTTTTGTTTTTTTTTTGTTCGGAGAGGAGGGATTACTATTCAAAACATTCACGTATGTACTATTCGACCTAAATACTCTCTAACGAAATAATCATGCAGGATTGTAAATCGATGGATTTCAAACTATTGTATACTTTGGAGTTTTTAGTTTTGTAGTTTGTCTTGAAGATTATGTAAGCATCTCTTTAAGAATAAACTATTGATTGATAAAAAAATAATGATTTGAAAGTGATATAGTAGCTACAACATACGGCATTTGTATTAAGGATGATTTATATTGGAAAAAATTTTCAAAACACTTTCTGCTTCCAATCACTTAAATGTTTTCAGTTATGATTTTATTTAAATATTTTAACTAGGCGAATTATCTTGACTTTGTATTTTTTTTTTTTTTTTTGAAAAGTACGTTTTCCTTTAACATTGTCACAGATCATACTTTTTTAAAGATTGTGATATTTACATACAATCCTTCTCTACATGTCAAACATCTATTTTTCGTTTGAATTTTTTTTTATATATATATGGCCTTTTTTGATTTATTTTTTCCTTTAGATTAATTACTCTTCCTGTTTTATTTTTTTTTTCTGTTTTATTTTTTTTCCTTTCTTTCTTACATTCTGAGTTTCTTTACCATTTAGGAAGAAAATAAACATGTTTAATTAAATTGATGTGAGATGTCCTTTTTAGTATAAGTAATTAAATACTCTTCAGGGATCGATTATCTTGGGCTTTTTTTTTTCTGCTTTAAGTTTCAACCTTAACCCCTTTCAATTAATACCACGCTTTCACCAACAACTGAACATTCATATAACTGAATAGGATTTGACTTAACAAACCCCCTAGTTTTATTTTCTTTTTTTGCAACCACACCAGTGTTACACCAAGGATAACAGCTCAAATTATCTAGCCAGCTTGATCCCTTTCTAGCAATTTCAATTTTATACTTGTATCATTTAAAGATATGAGCGTTTCAATTCACCCGTCTGTATCCTTAGGGTATTCTGTTCCAACTTCCCGTGGATTCAGAAAGTATAATGACGTTAAGTCCAAAGAGCAATTGCTTATGGGGACGTTAAAATTAGACGACCAACCAAAGCCTACTGAAGTCAAATACCTGAATACCCCAATTTCGAGAGAGTTCTATAACTCCAGTGATAAAACAGATCCTTTAAGTGATCTTATCAAAGCCAGTAGACACGTAATTTCGCAATATGTGGCTCATTTACCATATGACGTTTCTGATACCAAGCAAACAAACACTTTCATGCAAACACAACCAAACCCAACAGAAAGTGATACCACCTCTGTTTTCCGGAAAAGAGTAAGATCTAGTAGCTTTGATGAATCTGAATATAATGATTCTGTTTTAGATTTATATTCAACACCTATCCCAAATAAAACAATTTATTTTGCATCAAACTTAGGTTCTTCTAAACCATTATCAAGTAAGACGTCTTGTATTTTCCAAAATACACCTACTAAATTAAAGAAAAAGCCAAGTGAAAAACTTTTAAGGGGAGAAATGGCAGTTCATGAATTTCAAGATTCCGAGTGTAAATCAAGTGAATTGAAAACTATGGCTTCAACCCCAATGAAAGAAACACCAGCAGCTGAACTTCAATCTACACCAGTTACCGAAGATGAAGATCCATTAGCATGTCATGCGGATAAAATTTTGAGAATGGCAGTAGATTCAACGTTATTAGGATCTTCTTATAATGGTAGTTTATCCCTAAATTATTCTTGTAATGATTCCTTGAATGGCATTATATCACACAAGAAAAATACCCCTGTGGATATATTTGATGATAACGATCCTGAAAAAAGTTTGCTTGAACTCCGAAAACAAAAATGGAATATGCTTAGCAAAGATAAAGCAGTGAAAGTTGAAATAAATGCAGAAGATTTAAATAGTGTACTCAATGGTCTATAATTAAATATAAATATATACATGTGTATGTCTCTCTATTTGTATTGATATTTACGAATAAGTATCATTAAATATATGCTTGAAAACTTTGGCATCTCTAGCATCCACATCAGCTAAGTATTTTCGTTTCAGATCTATTCTAGTTCCTTGTATTTGCGGGTTGCTTTTTATCAACATATGTTGGTCCCAGTATTCTTCATATTTTTGTGGTGAAGTATTCAAAAATTTCACAAGGTTTTTCAATTTTAAATCATCATCAATATAAGGCAAAGAATTTATAATCTGTACAATTTCAGGGTCCATTGTACCTTGGGAATCAACTAAATAATTATATATATAAAACTGGAACATTTCAGAATATTCCCCTCTTATTATTGAGTTTAACAATCGACCATAAGTCCATGCGGTTAATTTGTAGTTATTATTACGAAGAAATTGAAACATCTCCATTGAAACTTGTTTAGCACCATTTGATTTGGAGATGGCTTGTAAAATTATATCTATCAGATCCCTATTTAACCATTCAGTAACAAAATTTACATTTATATTGTGAATATTGGTTAACAAATGAGCCAACCCAGTAACATTCTGATACAAATTTATGTGGTTAAGTAAACAGTTCAAAAAAATGGTAAATGTCATAGTATCAGCTTTGATGGTTTGTAAATACTTGAAATGATGGTTGACAAATGATTTCATTGTATTTAAATTTGCCAATACATTGCCCCATTGTGATATTTCCAACAGTTTATTGGTAAAATCTTCAGGTAAATCTTTGTCTTGAACGTTATTAATTGATGCAGTAAGATTTTCTTCCTTTTCAATTAAATCTTTCTTTCTAGCCACCACATTTTCATCAAAGGCGTTAAAAGTTTTAAATTTATACGACATGGAATGAGATATATCTCTATAATTAAGGTTTTTAAGCTCATTTCTCAGTCTCTTCGATTTCTTAATGAAATTATCTAACACATCTAATACAACTTCAACGCTATGATCTTGAACTTCCGAATTGTTGAATTGTTGTTGTAATTTTTCTTTGGTGGAATCGGATTGATCGGTCCAATTAGAACAGCTTTGATTGTAGCAATATGCTTGTATAATCTTACTACATAACTCAATATTGAGCGCTTTATCTCCTTTAAGTTCCTTATGAATAAAGTAGTATTCTATAAGTTCAAGTGTACGTGATACATCTCCATGAGTTGATAATGTTTGTAAAATTTGGACCACTACATCACTATCTAATGATGAAACGGTTTCAGGCACTTTGTAATTTAGGAAATCAAATTCCTGGTCATCAAATGATTGTTTTGTTAAATTACCCATAAGAAATGAATCGTATAAATACTGAATCAACTCATAATTATTCTCAACTAATGCCATGGATAATATTTGATGGTATGTATTATATTTGAGTTGTTGTTCCCCCCAAAATTCTGGATAGTTGTCAATATGCTTAATTAATTTGATTAATTCGTGACAATTTTTAACTTTTATCAAGTGATTCAATAAGTTCACAGTGGGGAAAGTTCTTAATACGAACAAAGGATCATGATTTAAATCAGGGTTGGTATTATTTGTAAGAGACATAAAAGATTCATAATATAGCTCGAGTGCCTTGTAGTATGAATGAGTATTATAAGTCAATCGAATGAAAGTTGCAAAATATTCAACTTCTAAGTCCTTAGAATCTGCGTTGGGGAAAAAATAGTTTTCCCACAATAGTTTAAGTTTTAAAAGATTCAGAACATCTCTTGATTTGCCTAAACTTCTCAAAATTGTTTTGGCTATTGAAGAATTGGTACTAGTGTCTTGTATATATTTCTCAATACTGTTTCCTGATATTTGTAGTTTGCGAGCCAATTCCAAATATCTTTTTATTGCCTCATCATATTGACAATTGTGGCACAAATGGTTAATTAAGATGCTATGAGTTGTAAAGTACTCTTTTTTAAAAGGTAAATTTTCCCTTATCGTTCTTATATTATAGTTTTTCTCGTGGTATATGGCACTATTAAGATACTGATTTATATGAGGAACTTTGGATGATTCATTGGTTTCAAGATAGTGAACTATATCTTTAAGCTTAAGTTTAGGGCCTCTAACACTCTTGGTTTTCTTTTTGCCTTGTTCGATAATCAATGGACGTAGCATTATTACTTGTGGTCATTTATATTAAACTTGTGAAGTTTAGGTGAAGAAATAAAGTGGTTGAAATAGGTAGTTTTTAATTTTTTATTTTCCTATTCTTTCTTTCTTTATTTATTTTTTTTTTTTTTTTTCTAATGATCTTGCTTCTTGCATTTCAACTCTTCTCATTTCTTGATTTTCATCATTTGTTCATTTCCATTATATTAAACGGAAAACCTAAGATGTGGGTCATTGCTAGGAGAAAGCTTGCGACTAGCGCCAAACTGACCAAGAATCCACAATTTAATGTTTTTGATAGAAGAATCAAGCGGATTCAAAGATCGAAAACGCCTTCATTAAATCCAGAGGCTTCACGGAAAGTCGATTATATCAAAGATGAAATCGCCAAGAGAACAGTTGAAAGATTGGCATTTATCACTCGAGATTTCACAAAGACGCTTGATTTAGGCTCAGGTGCAGGGAACTTTTTAAATGAACTTTGCAAAACCACTGATTTACCTCCAGATGCAAACGAGCAAGACCGCTATTATACTACCCAATTAAATAAAGATAAAGAGACGATACGTCATAAAATTAAAGAGTTAACCATGGTGGATCATCTGGAACCTTTGCTTTTCAGGGATTTGGACATCAAACATGACCATGAGTTCCCTGGTAAAGTATCTCGAGTGGTTGCAGATGAAGAAATATTTGACCATGATGCATTGAAAAGGAAAGACTATTATGATGTTGTTATTAGTAACTTATCTTTACAATGGATCAATGATCTCCCACAAGCTTTAAAAAATATTAATGGAGTTCTTAAGCCAGATGGTTTGTTTATGGGTACCATTGTAGGAGGGGACACCCTTTACGAATTAAGAACTTCTTTACAATTGGCTGAATTGGAGCGTAAAGGGGGGTTGTCACCTAGAGTCTCTCCTTTAGTTCATTTGAATGATGTAGGATCTTTGTTAAATAGAGCCGGATTTTCAATGTTGACCATAGACTCTGAAGACATAGTGGTGGGCGGGTTCCCGGACATAGTGGAAATATGTGAGCAACTTCAACATCTGGGGGAACAAAATGCGGTTCTTTCAAGAGCTTCCCATTTACCGAAAGATGTCCTCCTTGCAGCAAACGAAATTTATAGATCATTACATGGTGAAGAAGGGGTTGACGGTACCATTACGTTACCTGTCACTTTCAGTGTGATTTTCGTAATTGGATGGAAGAAAAGTGATACTCAACCACAACCGTTAGCAAGAGGTACCGGTCAAGTCAATTTAAAAGATGTTTTGGGATCAAGCTAATCATTAATCAGTCATATAGAAAAATAGAATAATATAATTAAAATAATTTTTTTAAATTTAATTCAAGTTGCAAAAATCAACGTCTTTGAATATCACTAAATGTAGATATCTCAGATATTTTTTCTGAGATCAACGCCTCATTGGAAATAATAATTTAACATTGTCTCTTAAATTATTATATGAATTGATAGAAAATATATATAATAAAATATATAAATCAATATAGAAATGATAAAGATATATTTATATTCAATATAATTATCTCAGAGGGATTCTAACGAATAATTACTTTATGAAAAAGAATAATAAGTAATATCAATATCAAATTATAGTAAAGCTGCATAGATAAACCACGATATCTGCATTTAAATTATTTGAAAGCTACTACATATATACATATAATATATATATATATATATAATTACTATAGTGTGCAACCATTTCAAGGAACAAAAGACCAAAAATATCGTTATTTACTCACCCAACACATGAGCTTAATTAGCATTGAATAATTGTTTTTTTTTTTTCTATTTTTATTTTCTTTTTTTTTCTCTTCCTCTTTTGGGGCAGTGGAGGGGATCTGTGTGCTTTTGAGTGTTACTTTACAAATATAAGGCTAATACGTCTTTTCTTAGACTTGGCTGAATTACATGGCTGGACTTACTATGTAGTACTTATCGACTCACAAGATACCACACTATTTACAGATCGATTTCCCACACTTGTATCCCGTAGTGGGGTATATTATAGGTTGCTCTCAGTGAGAAACCATTCCCCAATTAAATTTTTATTATCACATGTTTCCTAATGACCCTTTTTTATAAAGTATTGTTTTCAAGTCCTGTATTTGGCACCCTCTTTATAAGTAATTGATGCATTATTTTATGTGGGGTTGTAAGACCTGCACAAGACTTCAACTGATAACCTCGGAAACTCATAGGAGGGCAACCATTTTCTTTTTCTTACAGTTTCCCCTTTTCTTTCTTGTCTGATAAGTTTATCAAATTCTCGAATTTTCCATTTAAACATAGAACCCCTTTAACGTTAGCTTACTGAATATATACCAAACGTTGATTCAATAGTGTTGAAAGACATAAAATTAGTATCATTTCCTTGATCTTGGACTAGTTATATAAAATAATGGGAATAATGCGTTCTTCATCTACTCCAGCCGTGGTATTACCAAATTACAAATTGGATCTGAATCTTGTTCTACTTCCAGGTATTATTTATAATGTTTCATTCCTGAGATTTAAAGCTGCTACTCTTTTACTGAGGTATTATACCAAAGTCCCTGATATGCCTCTTGTGAAGAGTTTACTAAACGAATACGATTTCGATGAAGAGAGCCTTAGTAAAAATGCCTCTTCTCACCCTGGACTTATGTCTAAAGAGGCCTATACTGGGATTAAGAAATATAATGGATTATTTCCTGAATCAGTACAATCTGATTTTGACAATTATATCCTTGCAATTCTGCCAAATCTTGACAAAATTGTAGAGCCTGACCATGTTAAAGGCATTGATATTGATGCAAAGCAATCCGTAGTGACTATTGTTCGTATAGTAGGTATAAGTGATGATTCAACTACAATTAAGTTAACTTTCCAAGCACTCTCAAGAGGTTCGGTAATTCCAGGTTTCAAGGGTAAAGATAACGAGGTTAAAGTGCATGTTAATTTGGATGATAAGGTAACATCTTTGAAACAGGAGTTCAGTAGTTTATCTTCACTTGCCGCAGATCTCTTTGGTGCAATCGATGATTTTATTGTCGCCTATCGTCAAGCCCTTGCTTTGACTACAAGCATTGCCAAAAAGACTAAAAACGGATCAGTTTCAAATGGCAAACTTGAAGATCCAAAGGAAAAAGGTGATCTTTTAACTTTGAATCCTTTAGCAAATGCCTTATACCTTCAATTGGCTGGATCTAAAGATTTTATTAAAGCTTATTCTAGCTTACAAAGTATATATGCAAGTTTTGAATCTGAACCGAAAACTTTAGATGCAGCATCATTCTTGAGACTTATTGATTTAACTACAGCTATAATACCTTTCCCTAGTTTCCAAAAATTAGCTTTGCTTCTGAAACAAGATCCTTCGTTAAGAATCGATGAGATTTCTTCAATGATGTCAAATTTAATTGAATTATTTGATTCAATAAAGGAAAACAATAATGTTATGAATCATTGGTTCTACAAAGAAGCTTCCAGAGTTTCGAAGGCAAATATTGTTGCAAGTCAATTAAAATCTATAAGACTTATTCTTGAAGGTATGGCCAAAAATGGGAAAACTCAAAGCTCAAGTAACAACTCTCAAAGTCGACTGTTAATTAGGCGTCGAGGCGGAAATATCACAAACAATCGTGGAAGTTCGACCCCTACTGATGAAGATGAGGATGGGGGTGATGAAGATGATGATTTGAGAATCATTAATGAATTTATTAAAAATCAACTCCCACATATTAATTCTATGTCTTCGGATACTAAGAGATTAATTCTCAAAGACTATAAAAGAATCAAATCTTCTCCACCTGGGAATTCAGATTTTCACGTTATTCGTAATTATTTAGAAATTGTTGCTGACTTGCCTTGGGATAAGTACATAACGAACTACAAATCAAATAAAGATATCAACATTGAAGTTGCTAGAGCCCAGTTAGATAAAGATCATTATGGTTTGGAGCATGTTAAAAAGAGGCTAATCCAATATCTAGTTGTTTTGAAATTATTGGGAAGAAATGCTGAGATGGAAATAGATAAGAAAATAAAAGAAGAACAAAAAGATAATAAAGGGAACTCAGGTAATGTGAATAATTCTGATAATCAGCTGTATGCCTCTAAAATGGGGAAATTTAAAGAATCGATTGTTATTGATAATAGTGATGAAACTTCAATTGCTAAAAATGAGGCAACCATTCAAAATGAAAAATCCCGTAAAGAAGCTCGTGATGCCAGCTCCTTGCCACTGTCAGCTTCGTTAATTGTAAGCAAAAATGGTAAAGCTCCAATCATATTACTTGCTGGGCCCCCGGGTACTGGTAAAACATCTTTAGCAAGATCTATCGCTCAATCTTTGGGACGTAAATTTCAAAGGGTTGCTCTAGGTGGTGTGAGAGATGAAGCAGAGATCAGAGGGCATAGAAGAACTTATGTTGGTGCCATGCCTGGTGTTATAATTCAAGCTTTAAGAAAAGCACGCTCTATGAATCCTGTCATTTTGTTGGATGAAATTGATAAAGTTATCGGAGGTAGTGATGGTGCCATGAAAGCACATGGAGACCCAGCTGCTGCATTGTTAGAAGTTTTGGATCCAGAACAAAATGTTACATTCAATGATCACTACCTTGGTTTCCCAGTTGATCTTTCTCAAGTAATTTTTGTATGTACCGCAAATGAACCTTACAATTTATCTAAACCACTTTTGGATAGATTAGAAATGATTGAAGTTGGTGCTTATGATTACAATGAGAAGGCGATAATTGGTGAAAAATATTTGTTACCTCGTCAAATTAAAAGGAATGGGTTACCAGATTCGTCACTTGTCAAAATAAGCAGCGAAGTGATGGAGAAGATTATTGTTGATTATACTAGAGAAGCAGGTGTAAGAAATTTTGAAAGAAAATTGGGGACAATTTGTAGAAATAAGGCGGTTGAATATGCTGCAGCTTTGGAAAGTCCAGATTCTACGTATGATCCAGTTGTTCAAATGAGTTCTTTACCTAGATATCTTGGTATTCCATTTTCTCCTTTCTCCAAAGAATTGCAAGAACCCTTCCAATCTAACAAATTTGGAGTTGTTAATGGATTGTCATACAACACTGATGGGTCAGGTTCGGTACTTGTTTTCGAAAGTATTGGGTTCCATAGTGATAAATTTTCACTAAATATGACTGGTAGATTAGGTGAAGTTTTAATGGAAAGTGCTAAAATAGGGGCAACATTTATTAAACTGATTCTTCAGAGAAACTTGTTAAATTTCCATGATATTTCAGAAAACTATTTGGATAAATTATCAAACACTGAAATTCATTTACATGTTCCAGCGGGTGCAATTCAGAAAGATGGACCATCTGCTGGAATTACAATGGCTTTACTGTTTTTATCATTGATAATTGAAAAACCAGTTCCTTGTGATATTGCCATGACAGGTGAAATAACCTTAAGAGGTTCTGTGTTACCTATCGGTGGAGTTAAGGAAAAACTTTTAGGAGCCCATTTTAGTGGGATAAAGAAAGTGATTTTACCTAGAGAGAATAGAAAAGATATTATTAAAGAATATTGTTATGGCATCAATGATGATTCCAAATTGAATGATTTATTGATTGATAATGATTCGAAGAATGGATATCAATTGCATGAACCCGAACAATACATTGAAAGGAAACTAGGAATTAAATTGTTTTATGCTAACGAGTTTTGGGACGTTATCAAAGCAGTGTGGGGTGACGAATTGCTTGAAAAAATAGACCAAGCACGTTTAGTAGAATATCACTTATAAATATTTTATAAATCATCTTTTATATAGTATGGAAATTTATATACATTGAAAAATAATCAAAAGTTTTCCGATATGTAGTTATTAAGTACGGTAATATATCAGCCAGCATTATTGTTGCTACACAGCATTTTTTTTTAAAAAAAAAAAAATGAATAAAAAAAAAATGAAGACAGCATATTCCTAAATTACAATTAAAAAGCCATTTTGCTACAAGATTGCACCGCCATATTATAAAAAAAAAAAAGTAATTTATGTTGAGCCTCTTTTTTGATGGGATTTATTTTTGGTATATATCGATTAAAAGTTAATTTAAAGAAATACAATATCCTGGTTGGTTACGATATAACTTTAAATTTGACAAGTAGAAATTCTCAAGCATTAAAAGATTGGAAATTCAATGGAAATGAAGGAAGTCTAAGACTGAGATTAAGACGAAAAAGTAAATAAAGAATGGGTGGTTCAATAAAGAGCAAATAAGTATATGCGAAATAAAGATAAACGTTACTGGTATACTAATGTATAAGATACATTATACGATCAACTGAAAACGCGTCTTTTCCAATGTTTACATATAATGTTTATTAAACGTGCTTTTCTTATTGTATTTTTGCTATTTTTAATTTTTGGATTTATTTTTTTTTATTTTAAAAAAAAAAATCAAGATGTAGAAAGCATTTAGTCGCGTTTTGGGCCCCGGTAAACGATTATTAATAACTACACGTTGATACTATAAGAAAACTAGGAATATAACCAGCAGATAATTTTTCTATTTAACAAGTCTAAGCCTCCCTGAGTCATTTTAAATCTGGATCCTTTCTAATTAATTGGATTTGGTATGCAAATTAATTTCAAACCAATTTTAATCAAATTGCACTCATCATTATCTATTGTTTTACTGCATTTTCTCTTAGATTTGATATGTCACAGGGATGTTTACTTTCTCTTTGTATTTTATTTTTTTGATTTTTATTTTCGTCTACACTTGTTAAACGCTAATCAGATTTAGCTAGTGGTATCTGTTTTCTGTTCTTTTTTTTTAGTTTTTTTTTTTTTTTTTTCATTTTGATTTTTGATTTCTGATTTCTTCAGTATTGTATTCCATACAATAGTATGTGTCACAACTAAAGGCAAAGTCGATTGACGATGTATTCTTTAAATCGTAATATTGATTGTAAGAATTAACTTTAATACTCACCATCCTTTTTTATTATTATCTTTGCTTTGTAAATCTAGAGATAACTAAATAAGCTTTTCTTTTTTCTTATTTTTATAATAGATACATCCTTTATTGAAAATAAAAATTAAAAATAGACAAATAGTGTCACCTGCACCTGATAAATCAAGGATGAAAAGTGTAATGCGATTTTTTTCTTTTTTTTTTTCCCTCTTAGCTGTATAATTTTAGATCCACTTCAGAACTTAGTAAACCAAACTTTTCTTTAAACGGTGAACTAATAATGCACTTCAGCTTCATAACAACCATTTGTGTGTTGCTTTTTGTGCTGCCTTTTGCATCTGCCAAAAGGTCACTTCTGGCCACGTCCTTGGTTTCATGTATGGATAACTCTCAGATCAGTCCTACTTATTTCAACGTTACTTTTAACCCTGATGATCGATCATTGCGGTATTCGTTGGATCTTCAGACTTCTATTGAAGGTAAAGTTATTGCCAATGTCAAAGTATATGCTTACGGTTTCTCCATTATTGAAAAGGACGTTGATTTATGTACCCTTGGTTGGAAGCAATTTTGTCCCATCTACCCTGGGTCAATTCAAATTGATTCTGTTCAATATTTATCCAAATCATACGCGGATGAGATTCCTGGTATAGCCTACACTGTCCCTGATATTGATGCAGTTGTGAGGATTATAATCCGGGATGCCTCAACGGGACAACAATTGTCATGTATTCAATCTAGTTTTTCCAACGGTAAAACTGTTTCGCAAACAGGGGCTAAATGGGCCACAGCTGTTGTTGCAGGATTAGGACTTTTAATTGCAGCCATCTTATCCACTATTGGTAATTCAAATGCCGCATCTCATATATCTGCTAATGCTATATCCCTTTTCATGTATTTCCAAGCTGTTGTTATTGTTTCTATGCAAAGTGTTGAAAGAGTTCCACCAATTGCTTCTGCCTGGGCTACCAATTTGGCTTGGTCTATGGGCTTAATCAGAGTTACTTTTATGCAAAATATTTTCAGATGGTACATTCAAGCTACAGGTGGTACACCAACATTATATTTCAAAGGTACTACTAAACAAATTTTGGTGCAAAGAGCTTTAAATTACTTGAATTCTCTCAATGAAGTAGCTTCAAATGTGGTGCCTTTCAAAAGAAAGTTGGATTTTTCCTTAAGTTCAAACTCTAATTTGATTATTTTAAGAGGTATTAAACGTATTGGGTATCAATCTAATATTGAAATCACCTCAATTGTGGTAACTGGTTTCACATTTTTCGTTCTTTGTGGATATGTTTTAATCGCCATTATAATAATAAGTAAACAAGTTATAGACTTGTTAATTAAATTTGGTAAAATTAATCCAAATTCGGCAAGTTATTTCAGAAGACATTTCAGTAATGTTCTTAGAGGTTCTTTGCTTAGATATGTATATTTTGGATTCACTCAATTGGTTATTTTATCACTTTGGGAATTTGTTGAACAAGATTCTCCTGCAGTTATTGTATTGGCAGTATTATTCCTTCTTTTATCTCTTGGTATGATTGGATATTCAGGTTATAGAACGTGGATGTTTGGTAGACAATCAATTGCTAAATTCAATAACCCAGCAGCTATTTTATATGGTGATCAAAAAGTTTTGGATAAGTATGGTTTTTGTTACACAATGTTTCACGCAAGAAAATACTGGTTTGGTATAGTCGTTGTTGGTTACACTCTTTTAAAGGCCATTTTCATTAGTTTCTGTCAAGGTAGTGGTAAAGTATCATCAGTGGTCTTATTCGTTCTTGATTTGGTATACACTGTTTTCCTTATTTGGCAAAAACCATACTTGGATAAATCTACCAATATTGTTAACTATTGTATGTCCATTGTCAATACTTTGAATTCTTTCCTTTTCATGTTTTTCTCAGACTTATTTGGTCAACCGGCATCTGTTTCATCCATTATGGGATGGGTATTTTTCATTTTAAATGCAGCATTTTCTTTGATTCTTTTGTTGATGATCATTGTTTTGGTGACATTAAGTTTGATTTCCAAGAATCCTGATGCTAGATTTGCTCCTGCTCAAGATGATAGAACTTCTTTCCAACGTAAAGCTTCTGTAAGAGACAAAAATGGAATGAAAGTTGCCAATAAAGGTGCTAATGAATTAACTGCATTGGGTGTTGCTGCACAAGATCATCAAAGAGATTGGGAATATCAAATGTATCAATTACATGATATGTCACAAGATCAAGATTTAGAAAAGAAAAATTCTATAGTTGAAAATTTTATGGGTGAAAACTCCTTGGAGACTGATACTGATTATTCTGAAAAACGTGATGTTAACCCAGGTGAAACTTTAGGTACTAAATGGAAGAATAAGCTCATGGGGAAGAAGAACATTAATAGTGAACATACGATTACAAATGTGAATCCAGTTGAAGCTGAGGAAGCAAAAGACATCGCTAAACCAATTAATAATCCACTCCCAAGGGATAATTCACGAACGCCAATAATCCAAAATCACAATAGACAAATTTCAAACAGTGGATTTTCAGCATACTCAACTAATCCTTCAGTAGATGAGCCAACTTATACTAGAAAGGTTATCTAAGCATGACACTATCACTCAAATCAATATAAAAATTAAAATCAAGGTTTGAACATTAGTTGTTTGCCTTCAAATTTTTTGTATAATATATTTTAATTTTTTCAATATACATCTAGCAAGTTAGTAATTTCAAAATTAGGTCAGTGGTTAATCATAATTCATTTGATCCCATAATTTTTGTAACAACACAATAATTTTCCTAGCGTTGAAAGTGGGGATTAAACCCAACCAAAATTCTACTTTTTGTTCTAGATTAAATTTTTCAAAATTTTGTTCCAATTCATATTTATCAGAATTATGTACTCTTGCAGTTCCTAAATAATTGGGTAGATTATTAAAGTTAATAATTAATTTTTTATTTAAGAAATCTGCAGTCATAGCCATAGCTTTAGTGAAAAAATGAATATCGATGTCAGAGAAATTATAATTTTCATCAACTAAAATTTTGCTTGCCCAAGAATTATCTGCCATATCTGAGGAACTTGTTGAATGAAATCTTAAATTGGTGACAGAGGCGGTGGTTAAGTAGGGAATAGTTTGTATAAAATTAGTTTCATAGAATCTGATGAATTTCTTAATCCATTGATTGGCACCGTATTCAGCTATAAGAGGTGAAATAGGTCTAGCTAAGGAAGAATCGCACAGGAAATGATGCAGTAAAGGTTGCAACATTTTCTGGTGAAATTCATTTTTATTCATAATCAAGATCTTTTTTTTTTCTTCTTTTGAAAGGGGACATTCAAATAAAGCTCCTATAAAAGTTTCCGGAACATAAAATGATATTTTCCTTTTTGCATATTTTTTCCTTCTTGCCATTTTATAACACACTAAATTATTTGATTCCCAATGGAATGCATTTTGCAAAGCAGAATTTTGAATATCTGAGAGATGTTGAATTGCGCGTGAACTCGAAAATTGGAAATACTTATTTTTGGTAAGTTTCTCTAAGTTTGTTTCAAATTTATATCTAATAAAAGAAGCAATAGATGATATGTTTTTCTTTTCATAAGTAGGATTTTCTTGTAATACATTGTTTGGTAGAGGAAGCAAATCACCTAATTTAGGTTTTAGCATACAAAAAGGTTTCTCCCAACTGATATCAATGCCATTTTGAGGTAAAAACGTTTGATAATCTACTTTCCCGTGATCGCAATGGACTAAAAGTAGATATCTTATCGGTATGGGGTTAAGAAAATGAAATTTGTACTCCCTATATATTTTAAATCCTGAAAATGGGAAAATAGCACTGGATCTGGGATCACATAATTTATCATTAATAAATATTTTAGCCTGTAATTTTGTAAAAATGAACAAAAACAAATAAATTTCTAAAAACATCAAACAAACAGAAATAAGTCAAATTTTTCAAAGTTATTGATTGAAATTTGTTAAATGAAAATACTTGTTTTTATTTATCACAATATTCATTATCAAATATCAAACAAATTCACCACCTAGAATCTAAAAAAATCTTGACACTTTACTTTAGGTGTTTGAATCGTAACTAGTTATATATATTAATTTTGATATGCCTTTTTTTTTTTATTCACTTGTTTGTGTCTCAAGAAAACTTGCAACCGCAGTGTGCACATAAACCCCATCCCATCCCATCCCATCCTCATCGAAATTTTCTGCAGGAAACTGCAAAAGAGAAGACATCTAAAAAACTCTTCTGAAAAACTCAATTGTAGCTAAATGGACTCTAATCAGACCAACAAAGCTCATCGAGGCGGGGACAGTAAGAAGACCCCGGCAAAGAAGAAGCTACATCAACATGGTACCAATAAAAAGGCATTTGCTGTCAATGCACCCAGAAAATTGGAACGTATGGCCAGAAGGTCTCACGATGTAAATGAAAGAAAATTGCATGTACCAATGGTGGATAGAACACCTGACGACGATCCGCCTCCAGTGATCGTGGCTGTCGTAGGTCCTCCCGGTACCGGTAAAACTACTTTAATCAAATCTTTGATCAGACGATTGACAAAAACTACTTTAACTGAAGTGAAAGGACCAATCACCGTTGTTAGTGGGAAAAGAAGAAGATTAACATTTATTGAAGTTGCCAATGATTTAAATTCAATGATTGATGCTGCAAAAGTGGCCGATTTAGTTCTTTTAATGGTTGATGGTAATTTTGGTCTTGAAATGGAAACTATGGAATTTCTTAACGTTGCTCAACACCATGGTATGCCCAGAGTTTTAGGAGTTGCCACTCATTTAGATTTATTTAAATCTCAATCCACTTTAAGAACTTCAAAGAAAAGATTGAAGCATAGATTTTGGACTGAAGTTTACCAAGGTGCTAAACTTTTCTACTTATCTGGTGTTATTAATGGTAGATATCCCGATAGAGAAATTTTGAATCTTACCAGATTTATTTCGGTTATGAAATTCAGACCTTTGAAATGGAGAAATGAACATCCTTACTTATTAGCTGATAGAATGACTGATTTAACCCATCCTCAAGATATAGCTGAAAATCCTAAATGTGACAGGAAAGTTGCATTATATGGTTATTTACATGGTACACCTTTACCATACGCCAACGCTCAAGTACACATTGCTGGTGTAGGTGATTACACGGTGCATAGTATAGAAAAATTACCCGACCCTTGCCCAACACCATATTTTGAACAAAAATTGGAAGAAATCGAAAGAGAAAAGGCCAAGATCGCTGCAGAAACCGGTGAACCAATGGCAAAGACTACAAGACGCAGAAAAAGATTAGAAGATAAACAAAAAATTATTTATGCTCCAATGTCTGATGTAGGAGGTGTTTTGGTTGACAGAGATGCTGTCTATATTGACATGGGGAAGCACGATGAAACTTTTGTTAAAAGTGAAAACATGGGAGAAGGTGAAAAACTTGTCACTGATTTACAAGAAGTTCAGAAAACTATGACTGAAAGATTTGAAGAAGGTCCTGGGTTACAACTTTTCTCAGGATCAAAGGCCATGAAAAATGCCCAAGACGAAGACGAAGACGAAGAAGAAGATGATGAAGAAGAAGAGGAGGAATTAGAAGGAGAAGAAAACGAAGATGATGAAATTGAAAAAGTAAACACCGGTAGAACCTCTTTGAGAAAAGCTAAGGTTTATGGTAAATCATTGCAAGAAGACGATGAGTTTGATGATGCTTCGGATAATGAATCAGAAACTGAACAGGAACCAAAATTAGTTGAGGTTGATTTTGGTAATAATAAATATACTGAAGAGGAATTGCAATTTGAAGAAGATTCATCTCTTTCCTCAGATGAAGATAACCATTATCTTAAGACGGCGGCTAGATTAAAAGGATCAGTACAACGAAAATGGGATATAAATAAGCTTTTATATTTGGACAATATTAGACCATCAGAAGTGATCCAAAAATGGTCAGGAGAATTCGATGATGAAGAAGAAGAGGAAGAAGACATTGAACAAGATGAAGATAATTTTTTCCAAAAGAAAGAGGTGAATGATTCTTCCAAGGACTTGGATCAATTCGTTCCTTCGTATCCCTCTTTACAACAACTTAAAGATTTGTACATTGAAGGTAATGGTCTTAAAAAATTAAAAGATTCCTTTTTAAGTGCGCCAAAGTTGACGGAGGAAAACAAAACGCCAACGCAAGATGGAGAAGAAGAGGAAGAGATGTATGGTGATTTTGAAGACTTAGAAGCAAATGGTGAACTGAATGATAAAGCTAATAAAAATGATGCTGGAATTGATAAGGAAGAAAAAGAAAACTCTTCTGATGATAATGGTGACGATTTTGCTGATTTCGATCAAGAAGAACAGAATGATGAAGCTCCCGAAGAACTCACACTTGAAGAACAAAGGAAACGTAATGCTGAAATGAAAGCCAAATTAAAAGTTCAATTTGAAGATGAAGAAGATAGAGAGTTTGGTGCTGATGATCCTGAAGGTGACACTGAGGCTGATACTTGGTACGAATTTCAAAAAAATAAGATGGCCAAGCAATTGGAAATTAATAAAAATGAATTTGACCAAATGGATACTGCTACTAGACTCAAGATCGAAGGTTATAAAGCAGGTTCATACGTGAAAATTGTGTTTCACAATATTTCATGCGAATTTGTTGAGAATTTTAATCCCGACTTCCCAGTGGTGATTGGTGGGTTACTTGCAACTGAATCAAGATTTGGTATTTTAAATGCCAGAATAAGAAGACATAGATGGCATAAAAAGATTTTAAAATCTCAAGATCCATTGATTTTATCCTTAGGTTGGAGAAGATTCCAAACTTTACCAATTTATACCACATCTGATTCCAGAACTAGAAATAGAATGTTGAAGTATACACCTGAACATGCCTATTGTTTTGCATCATTCTATGGGCCATTAGTTGCACCTAATACTACATTTGTTGGATTTAATATTGTTGCAAATTCTGCCACCACAGGATCATTTAGAGTGGCAGCAACAGGTGTTGTTGAAGATTTAAATTCATCAGTGGAAATCGTCAAGAAATTGAAACTTGTAGGTTACCCATATAAAATTTACCGGAATACTGCTTTCATTAAAGACATGTTTTCCAACTCACTTGAAGTTGCTAAATTTGAAGGAGCATCTATTAAAACTGTTTCAGGTATTAGAGGTGAAATTAAAAGAGCATTATCTAAACCGGATGGATATTTTAGGGCGACTTTTGAAGATAAAATTTTGATGTCTGATATTATCTTTTTAAGAACTTGGTATCCAGTTAAAGTTAAACAGTTTTATAACCCAGTGACCTCTTTATTATTAAATGATCATTCTGAATGGAAAGGTATGAGGTTGACAGGAGCTGTTAGAGCTGAGCAGAATTTAGCTGCTCCTCAAAATGCAGACAGTGCTTATAAAAAAATTGAAAGAGTAGAAAGAAGATTTAATCCATTGAAAGTTCCAAAATCCATTCAGAAAGATTTACCATTTAAATCTCAAATTCATGCTATGAAACCACAAAAGAAAAAGACTTACATGCAGAAAAGAGCAGTTGTCTTAGGTGGAGAAGAAAAGAAGGCTAGAGATTTAATGCAAAAAATTGCTACTATTAAAAAAGATAAGGAAAGCAAGAGAAAAGTTAAAAAGGAAGAAAAATTCAAGGAAAAACTTAAGACCATTGCAAAGAAGGAAGAAATAAGAAAGGAGAAAGAAAAGGAAAGAAGAAATGAATTTTTCGCAAAAGAAGGTAAGAAAAGATCTCTTGGTTCTAGTGAAGGAAGTAGCCAAGCATTCGGTAAGAAAAGACGTTAAATTAGCATAAATATAGTTTGAAATTAATATAGATATATATGAAGGAAAAAAGACAACATTAATTGAAAAAAAAAATTGTGTAGCGTAACAAGTAGATGTTAGTTCATACCTAAGAAAGTTAATAATATTAACTAATTACAAAATACATAATGGAAGACGAAGACGAAAACGAAGACGAAAACGAAATTGAAAGGATAGAAAAAATATATATTTGTGATAATAATTAAAAAAAAAAAAAAAAAAAAAAAAAAAAAAAAAAAAAAAAAAAAAAAAAAAAAAAAAAAAAAAAAAAAAAAAAAAAAAAAAAAAAAAAAAAAAAAAAAAAAAAAAAAAAAAAAAAAAAAAAAAAATTTTTAAAAAAAAAAAAAAAAAAAAAAAAAAAAAAAAAAAAAAAAAAAAATAAATTGTAAAATGACAGCTTTTCCCCAGCCTTGGCGAATTTTTTTTTCAAATAACTATCAAGTACAAGATACAGCTGGAATTAAAGCTTGTAACCAGTAAATAGGACATTTGAATACGCATTTAGCAATAGTTTTAGTGACAAACTGAGAACAACAGCCCCAATGGACTTGGAGATTAATTTAAAGCACTCAAAGGAAACGTTTGTTGATGATCCGCAATCTCTAGACGATGTAGACATAAATGAGTTGGAGTTTGATATAGAGCACGATATTAAAAAGCTAGATGATTTACACGTTTATCATGCACTCAAGATTTTTAAGCACACATTAGATGATATCATGAGGTTGCAAAAAGACCCTGAAGTCTTTCAGAAATTTCGCAAAGAGCAACTTTCAAAAATCTTTAATATTGATTTAGATCATTTGGACGCCTCCGAATATGTCCAGCATAATTATAATAATACGGAACCTCCAATCACCCCACCACGAGAAGAATCATTTACAAATGTTGATTCATCTGAATTCAATAAAGTTGAAGCCCTTGCAGATAAAACAGAAATCAATATTGACTCTGTCAAATTGAAAAGAAAGAATGACGAAAGATATAATATGGACAACACTATAATTAATGACAACAAAAAAAGCAAAAATGATAATGATGAATATGACAAAGAACATGAAGGTATAACAAATGGGGATAAATGCATTATTGAAGATAAACAACAACTAGGGAATACAAATAAGAAATATGAGATAGAGACAGAAGAGGGAGCTGCCCTGGGTCCATACGTTCCTATTGAAGGATTAATCAAAGACTTCAATGATAAATTTAGTACTAAAAAACTGGTGATTCAAAAAATACGTGATGATATCCCTCACGATATCGTGTATAATTTACAGGAAAAAGTGCTTAACCAAAACTTGTATATCGTGAGACAATTCAATTTAGCACAAAAACCTGATATTACCGTGGATCTATATCTATTAAGATTTCTGACTTATTCAGATTCTATATCCGTACTGGTTTACATTCATTCTGCTTACTTGATTTATAAATTATGCGTGGTTTTGAACATTGTAACCTTAACTGAACTAAATATTCATCGATTTATTCTTGCCCTGATTAGATGCCTGACAAAAGAATTGGAAGACGTTTACCAAAAGCAGAAATCGTTTTCTATAGTAGGAGGGGTGTCGCAAAAGGATTTATTCCGTTCAGAAGTTAATTTTTTATTTTTATGTAATTTTAAAGTGGTCGCAACCGAGGAGATTGTTGAAAAGTTCATGAAAAATTGTTTTATAAACTTGAGGAAATGTGCAAGAGCTATAGGCGAATGATAAAAAAATCATGTCGAATAGTTAATATAAATATCCAATTAATATCCATAGCAACTTGCAAAAACAAATGTAAACCAATGCTACTTTTTTAGTAGTATAAAATGACAGAATATCATTGAGTTTAATTAACAAATGTGAGTATTTACTACACTTACAAAAAATAAAAAAATATGCGGTTTGTGTGGATCGAACACACGACCTTCAGATTACTTGACTGAAGTTTTCTTCAGTCTGACGCTCTCCCAACTGAGCTAAAACCGCTTCTGATGATAAATTACTTCTGTAATAGCTATTAAGAAGCTATATTTAGGCAATAGCAAGTAAATATGGATATTTACCTTAAACGCTATGCTAGTAATTTTACTCGTATCCTTTGTTAAAACTTAAGGCCATCTATTCAACAAGGCGTATAAAAGGGATACTAATAATTGATATAGGTGAACAGTTGTTAGGAATTTCATTAGTCAGAAAATATATCTTCACAAAGCTCAAACATTGATGTGACAAAAATCAATAATTATGCAAAAAAAAAATTAAATGCGGTTTGTGTGGATCGAACACACGACCTTCAGATTACTTGACTGAAGTTTTCTTCAGTCTGACGCTCTCCCAACTGAGCTAAAACCGCATTAAAGAAACCCACGGCGAGAGTCGAACTCGCAATCTTTTGATTAGAAGTCAAACGCGTTAACCATTACGCTACGCAGGCTTTGTATGTTAATAATATTGCCCCACAAGAATGATTCATATATGCCTATAAATCCTCTTAGCTACTTAAAACTTCATGAATGATGGCGAAGTAACAAATTATTAAGAATTATGAACAAATTATTCATAAGAATTTTGAGCTTTAATCTAGAGCAAATTATATGAGATGTTAAAAAGTGAGCACCAATTTATTCTCCATTAGGTTTATTTTTGATATTCTTCAGGCTAATTTTGTGAGCCTTGAGAAGCAAATAAAAAATGGAAGGTTATAATAAATCGCAATATAAAAGAAGCTGCGAAAAAATAGAAAACATTTATCTCATTACATGATAATTTAATTAGTCTGAAATGATTATATGGTTAGTAAATAGCCAATGTGTTTACTTTCTAATCTTTGAACATTTATACAATTGATTAATAGTTAAGAATTTTCAAAAATTTTCTTTTAATTTGTAAAAATGGTTTTGAGTATAGTGGTCAACAGGAGTAAATAAGCTAATAATAAAATCACCATATAATGAAGCTAAAAATTAACAAATCACCCTCTCGTGTTTTATCAAAACTTCAAGTTGGTGGTAGAATTAATAATATAGATAAATTTTTTAGTGAATGATTGAAATGATTCACTTTTTCAATAAAAAATTATGAAATAATCTCTAATCTGCCTACAACTTCCCACTATAGTATCTACTATTACATATGAATAGAGCATTCTAAATATATTCAGTGACTTGTCACAAGTTTTTTTTCGACACATCGTGTAAGGTTCACTAAAATCCCTAGCGGAAAAATACTGTATTTGATGCAAGAACATTTGAAATCAAACTTTAATGATTAAGTAGTATTTTACTTTATAATTGACAATTGATGACAAATGCTGAAATTGTTGCAGATGCACCATGAAGCTACTTATAAAATGAATCCATTCATTTTAAAAGTTATTAGAACATTTTTGAAAAAGGCGCCTTTAAAGTAAGTAAACAGTAATTTGCTGCAGAGTACTTTAAATTAGTGCATTGGATTTTAAGCAATCTAAGACAAAAAAAAAAAAATTGCAACAAGTTCTTTCAAGTTTTTGGAGAAGAACATTAAAATAAATGTCTGAAGTATATATCAAGCAAAGCCCACTTCAATATATCCTTTTAAAATTTCTTAATGGAGGATGGAGGAGATGCATTTGGAAGAACTATTTTGTGTTAAATTGTTTTAATGATCAAAATAATTTTAACAATTGCCTATTAAAGATTTAATTTGCAGCTATTTACGTACAACCTTTTAAGATTTGTATTTTGATTTGGTATAATCATACATATTAGCTATTATAATGCATTCATTTATATATAAATACTATTATTTCTATCAGCAGCATATTCGATATTTACTAAAACACCTTCTGATCAAGTCTTATTAGCATCCTTCATTAAATCAAAAAATCCCCCCTTCTTTTTTGTTTTGCCTTTAATCTTTTTTGCATTGATAAACCTTTCATTATCATTGTCGGAATCAGAATCACTATCCGATGAAGATGAAGATGAGTCATCAGAAGAAGAATTATTATTTACAATACTGGATTGAGGCTTTCCAGATTCTACAGGCGCATTAGCAGTATTACTTGGCTCACGTACATCTGGCAATCCCCGTAAAGCCAAATCACTAAGCGAGGTTAATGTTGGTATTTTTTTAGGGAGAGATGTACGATTTCCTCTCGAATCTTCTGCACGCGACAGAAGCTTACGATTTATTGAAGTGATGGTATTCAGTTCCATATTAGTATTCTTTTCATTGGCGCTTCTTTTATTGATATTAGGAATGCTTTTTGATTTAACAACAGTTGGTTTAACTTTGTTAATCGAAGATGAAGATATTTTTCTATTAATGCCGGAACTTGTTGGTACATCAACAACTCTAGGGGCCTTTTTAGGGCCTTCCACATCCGAGTCATCTTCAGACCCTGATGAATCACTATCTTCAGACGATGAATCACTAAATTGAATGTTTTCCTTTTTACCTAAAGCTTGCAGTGACGTATTAGCTGCAGTTTTCATTATTTCATCTTGCTTATTTGCAATTTTTGTAGGTTCAGAAGTAGCTGAGCTGCCATTTTCTTTTTGAGTTGCAGAATTAAGTCTCGCTTTTTCTAAGTTTTGCTTTGCAAGTCTTAATTGTTCAGCTCTTTTTTGAATTCGTTCCTTTTCAGCTTTTTGTTTATCTTCTAGAGATAATTCAGTAAGAGTAGAATTCATGGAATTCATTGATTGCTTATTCTTCAAGCCCACTCTAGCTCTTTCAAGAACGGAAAGTGAAGCTGGTTCAGAGTTTTTCAGAATTGGTGGCGATTTCAGGGATTTGGGAAGTTGCTTCTTCTCGTTATTTAATGCATTATTGGTATTTTTCAGTTTTTCCGATTCTTTATTTGTCTTAGGGTAATCCGAAGTTTGCGAAGGTGATTCAATATCAATTTCCATATCATCTTTCAGTACATTTGACACTGAGTTATTATTAACAGATTTGTTTCTAGTATTTGACTTTTTAGTTTTAGCTTCTTTTGATTTCCCATTGGTTTTAACCGAATCAGTGCTAACATCCATTTCCACATCTTCTTGTTCTTGTTCAATGACTAGACTATCGTTAGATTTGGCAGCATCTTTGGAAGCTTCTGAAGGCGAGTTCAGTCTCTTAGGTCTACCTCTACTACGCTTTTCTGGCTTGCTTATCTCAGAAACAGAAGTTTGAGCCTCGTCTTGCTTTTGTGATATTTTACTACTCTTATGATCCCCTTTTTTGTCATCTTCAGTTTGTGGGAGAGATGTATTATTTTCCATTAAACTAATTTCATTTTGTGTATTTTCAACTTGACTTCCATTAGCTTGATCTGATTTTTTTCTACTTTTCCTTTGTGCTTCTTCTTTAAATTTTTTAGAGGCTTCTTGTGCAGCATGTCTTGTTCTTCTTTCCATTTCGATTTCGCCCATTGTTCTACCAGTAGTCGAAATGGTACCTTCATCATTCATAGTAATTTCAAGACCTTTTAAAGTTTTATGCTTAGGGTTGAGTTTATTTCGAATACGAGCAGGAATTTTCATACCATTTTTGAATAGCCTCATGATTTCATCTTTTGTTAATGTATCTACATCACCCTCTTGTTCGAAAGTAGTTTCCAAAGACGATACTTTTTTACCCCGGCGAGATACTGAAGCTTCAGTAACACTTAACATAGTTGAATCTTCTTCCTCCTCCTCTGAAGATCCATAAAAATTAGATTTGAAAGGTGTCGAAGCTTTAGAATTGGAACTTTGAAGGTCAAGTTCATGCATTTTTTTCTCATTCTCAATCTGCACTTGAACTGGAACACTTAACATCCCAGAAGTGACTCTTTGAGCAGGTTGATCTTTAGGTACTAATACTTGATTACCTTTTTTATGGGGAATGATATGAGAAATTTCTTCTTGCGAAGGTGAATTTTCAGGAGGAGGTAAAGAGATATTGTTTTCATGAGTTGGAGACAGTTGATTATTTTTAGTTTCTACAACATTTTTTCTTTTCCTTCCTCTGGTTTTTGCCATAGGCAATGAGGTATTATGGGTATTATCTGATTTAGGTTGTGAGCCAAATACAGTACTATTGTCATGCCAAATGGATTTTCTTAATTTACGAGGAATATTGGGGTCAACTGTTTCGAAAAAATTACTCAGACGTTTCTTTGATAATGAGGGTGCAGGTGAAACCAATGGAGTGCTTGCAGCACCCACGATTACTTTGGCACTGGATGGAGTCATCATAGAATTTCCTTCGATTGAGAAATCATTCTTAGAATCCAGTACCTCTTGCAGATTTTCCAAAATGGAGCTGTTGTACCCACCAAATATATTAGGCTTATCTTCAAACTTGTTATTCACCACAAATTGAATAATGTCACCACTACTAAAAATATCCCCTACAATATAATCAGGATCTAAGTCACAGCTATCATTGTCACGTACACGATCCACATCAAGTAATTCATCCTCAGGGTACAATTTATGGTACCTTTGTTTTACATCTTCACATACTTGTAAAAGTGTTTTAGTTGAAGCTGTGAGATGAAGTAATTTTCTCATTGGCCATAGCAGCATTTGGCCCATTTGGTTCTGGAGTTGCAGAACACTCGCCAGATTCTGCGGGTCCTGGTACAATGAAATCTGCAGCAGCAGAAAAAAGACTACTTGAAGCTTAAGCATCTTTACTGGATGTAAAATTAGCTTAATTGAACTTTAAAGACGTTTTTCTCCAGTAGTTGATAGGAATATTTTTTTTATAAATTTTCCCTGCGCTGATTGTCAAAGTGGATGTAAAAAAAAATTAGAGGAAAAAAAAAAAAGACTAATCATATAAATAGATTTAATATGAAAAAAATCAGAATCAGATCAAGTGGTGAATTGTCTTGATAGAAATCAAAAAAAATATTGAATGCATTCTTTCTAGAATCAATCACGAGGATCGTATCTTAGTCTACATGACGATAAGTTCTACTAAACACATCATGTACGCTTTTTTTTTTCCAATGCGACTACTGGATATATGGCGTATAATTTGTGACAATTATGAAGGGGTGGTCTACAGAAATATCAATCACGAGTTCAAAAGCAAAATTGGTATTGTAATTACTTTCTGAGTTGATTCATCCATAAAACCATTGGTAGAATTTAAATTTTCAACTACATTATCACATTTTAATCTCATCTCAAATAAACCCCCGCTCCAAAAAATAAAATAACTTCCACTCTTATAAATTAAAATTCTGGGTTCAACATTCTTCTTATAGTCAGCCTTTCTAACATCTTTTTATATTTGGGTGCAAAAAAAAAAAAAAAAAAAAAGAAAAGAAAAAAATTAAATTAAAACTACGATTAAGTACAATAAATGTTATATAAACACACTTACGCTAAATTGATACGTTAATGTGAAATTCATACGCTCATTGTAGCCTAGTAAATAATATAAACTGAATTTTCAATATTTAGAAGCTCTAAAACTTGATCATTGTTATTTCTTGATCTTTTGTTTCCATCAAGAATCTAAAATTACTGATGAAAATTCCAAGTAATTATTTCTCCGTCCATAGTTCCACAGAGATAAGTACCCAGATAATTACCCAAATATTCCATCGAGGAAGTTCTTCCTGAATTTTTACCACATCTAACCAACCTTGAGACCATTTTACCATCAATGGTTCTAAAAATGAAAATATCTCCGTTATCAGATGGAAAAATCAAGTATTGTAATTCTGTCTCATTAGGTGGACTAAGCAAAATGGGTATAGTTTGAGGATATTTATTTCGGGTCAATGGCCCAAAATTTATAAGTCTATTCACTGGAGGGCTACCAGAAGAAGTGAAATCCCAAACCCGGATTTTATCATCATTGCCTACTGTAAATACTGTATTACCTAATGCACTCCATTCCATCCCGTTAACGGGTCCCAGATGCGATTTAACTGATACTTTTTTTAAATTATCTGAATAATCACCGGCTTCATCTGTCTTCAACATATCTAATCTAGTTAAACAACTTTGAGATCTTCGAATATCCCAAATTTTTGTTTCTCCATCATACCCCCCTGAAGCTAAAAGATAAGAATTTTGTGGATGCCATTTTACTGACAATGTTTTACCTTTATGTCCATTCAATGTATGCGCAGATGAAGTGGATCTAAGATCAATTAATCTAATATATGGTTGATCACTAGCAACGGCAACCAATGCATTACTGGAGTAATCATTAATTTTCTCTCCACTAATATCTATTGAGTATACTCGATTTGACATGTCAAATGAATGAACTACTTCTAGTTCATTTGTATCCCATATTTTAACACTATGATCAAATGACGAACTTACAAACATACCAGAATCATAAGGCCACCATTTAATACATGAAATTCCAAATTCATGAATACTTTTTCGAGGAATGGTAGCTATATTAGATACTAATTTTTTATTTGTATTAGCTACTTCAACATGGATTTTACCATCTTTGCAAATTTCAGATGTTCCTTCATTTGAAGTCGCATTATCTTCTTTTAACATGTCTTCAGTTTCGAACAAATCCCATAATTTAATACTAGAATCTGCGCACCCACTCAATAAATATCGTTTACTACTATCCAAAGATAACGAGTTAACAGCAGCATTTTTATGACAGTTATCAGGGAAAACAATATGTCCAGCATTTTGCTTAAGCCCTAAATAAAATGTTTCAACTATGCTGGTGGAAAACTCCAAAGGACGAATACCGCCCATTTTTCTTTCCCAGAGAAGTGCTTGCATTATACTACGGATCTAGATTTAATTCCTCCACTAGAATTGAGGTTTGTATTATATCTTGAAGCTCGATAATTAAAACGGTTCAAAAATAAAAAATTCCTAAATGATTATTACTGGACGAACCTTTTTTGGTTACATACTGCAATCTTTAAATCTTTTTACATTTTTTATTTTTTTTTTTTTTTTAAACACTATAGCAACTGACCTCTACCAATAAAGTTAGATTCTTTTCAATGATTATAACATCTAATCTAACCTCAATAAATAATACTTTTGCTAAGATTAACCCTTCTAGAAAATCAATTGTACTCTAATTCATTAGTTTTCAGAACTCACAAAACCGAACTATTCATTATTTTTTTTTAGCTTTTCTTTCCATGACACATATATTTATCAATACTTTATCATTAGGATCTCCGTACTTTTAATATTATTTGAGAAAATTCATATCTTGCTACATAAAAATATTTAGTCATGAACATCATAATCTGTGACAAAATATTGCAACCATTTAAATTTATTTCTCATAAAATTAACATAATATCAAGATCTGATTGGTTTTTTTTTATCGTAGATTAGGATATTCACATTAAGTAATTTTCTAAAATTTTTGGATAAATGAAAGTTGCTCCTGAATGTGTGTTTTGTTTACTTGATAGATTAAAAGAAACTTTTTGAATCACCTAATACTTTCAAAGAGGCATCATAAGCATACTAAATAGAACCATCGAAAAATTCCTCACCTAAAACAAGTAATGCTGTAACTGGAAAAATCCCAGCTTGTTCATTAATATAGGAGGAAAATAAGCAGTGTACGAAAATATGATCAGGTTGGATTAAAACTATTCCTTCTTATCTAAAAAGTACCTTTAAATGACCAGAACCTACAACTTGTCTTAAGTTCACTAAAGCATATTTTTCAATTATTTTTCATAAAAGATCATCTTACCGTTTACTGCCTTAAACGAACCTTCTGCGCATTGAGTAAATGGCAATAACAATATACCACTGAGCCAATTGACAGCCCAATTATTTAGAAATCCGTACTTTTCTTTGTTTTTTTGTTGAAATTTGAACAGTGAACTGTCAGAATTTCAAAATTTAGCATTTTTATTTAACAAATATTTGTTCTCTAGAGTATTTAAATCGTAGTTACTGGGCAATTTAAATCCAACCACAATTATAGTATTTCTTTTCATTGAAAATCATATATAATAATTAGATAACAATAGAAAGATATTTTGTGAACCCATATTGAGTTTAAAGTAGTTTAATATTTATATTTCCTCACATATAGAATATGAGTATGAAGATTTTTGTGTTTTACTTCATTTAGGTGTCAGTAGAATGAAGGCATAACATTTAGTATTTTATCAGAAAACTTTTTATTATCAACTTAATATGAACATAACTTAAAAAGCCACAATTATAGTATATATATACAAACACCTATTTAGTGAACAAAAATTGACAATAGGATTGCTGTGTTTTTTTGGCAAACTAGTGACTTCAAAATTTTAGAAGTACCTTCGATAACATGTTGCAATTTTTGAGATTGATTTCTTTTCGTGATATTAATAATTTTAATTGATGAAAAAAATAATATAATTTTATAATCAAGAAACTATAACTAGGCTAATTTCATTATCAATAAACAAACAGAACTTTCAGGTGAACTTTTATCCATTTTTTTTTCCAAACATAAGTAGTAATCTATATTTGGGCATCTAAGATTTTATTTTATATACTTTTTCTGTTTACATAACCTTTAAATCTTAATCTCACTGGAGGCTGCAATATAAAAATTGCAACCATTTATTATCAAATAAGTAATGTATTAAATCTCATTCAATTTTTTGTTGCCTACCAAATTTTTTTAAATGCTTAATGTATAATCATTAATATAAACTTGATACCTAAGGTTTGAATTTGAACTTGAATATAGAACTTGATCTATATTCAATATGAATAGACGTGTTTTTGAAATTTAAGTAATTCTTTCAAAGAATCATAACAAGCGTAATAAAGAGAAGTTTTAACATTCAAACTAGTAACAATGGTAATTACTGCAACTAGCATAACATTGCTTTGGGTAATAATTGGATAGCTAATAGGATACATCTTAACGTCCTTAAAAAAGCTCTGCTCATATTTCCGCCGACGCTTCAGTCTTAATATTTCACTTAAATGGCCAGAACTCATTACTTGTTTTTGTTGCTATTAAATATCAAAACTAATTTTTTTATCAGCTCTAGTCTGTGTTTTGAACAAACATTTTTCATTCGCATGAATAATCTCAATGTAATCATATTTATCAGCGTCAAAAGTCATACACTATAATCATTTGGCTAGCAACACTCCCAAGTTTCCAAGCATCAAACCCATCAAAGCATCATAATATAGTAGCATTTTCATGTCTAATAAAGCCATTTAAAATAGGTGTTCTCCTAAAATTTTTTATGTAGTTCAAATGAAATCACGATATAGCACAATATTTAAAGATCTAAATTAAATGCAAATCAAGGTATTTGATTTATATATTTAAATATAAGTTGACCCAAAGACTAATTACTGGCGATCAAAAAAAAATAATTCTTTCAAAGAAACTAACATTTTTTTAAACGCTTTACATATACAAAAAAAGAATATCTAGACTCAAGAAATGTCTGAATTAATATGAATGTTGAACTTAATTAACAAATTTATTGTAGGTAAATCGAAAGAGTACTATTTTTTTATTTTGTGATTTGAGTGCCAACATCCACCAAATGTAGAGTATATAACGCTAAATACAATAATTTTTGAAAAGAAATTGAGATACTCAAGCTTGTAAGAAACTTGCTTACAAAATCGCATTTTATATATGTGTCAATGCCTGAATAATGAACACACAACATTACTGTCAATTGAATTCAAAAGACAATGTAATTCAATAGATAAGAATTCCGAAGTAGTAGAAAGCATGTGAAATCTTGATAAATTGAAATTAAAGAAAAAAAAGAAAAATAAATCAATGTCTCAATGTAGAGAAATATACTCAAATCATATAAAAAGACCCAAAAACTTTACCAAAAACATTTTTTCACAATAATAATTATATATACGAGCTTGAAATTAAAGTACACATGTGAAGCCTGCTTACACCATTTAAAATATTCTATGTAGCTCGCAATACGTATTCACAAAGTGATCCCTAATGAAACATATAGAAAATTTAATATAAAGTAAAATAAAAAAAAAAAAATACCAAAAAAAGAACCATAATAATTGTACTTTTAATTTCATTCACTAGTTTTTCATAAATACATATCGTTTATAACACAAAATGGACGCGAAATTGAATCAAATTTTCATTTGAGATTTTTTTTTTGACAACCAAACAACAAAGAACTCACTATGTTGGATATTAACTCATTTCTCGTCGAAAAGGGAGGAGATCCTGAAATCATTAAGGCTTCTCAAAAGAAAAGAGGAGCCTCTGTAGAATTAGTTGACGAAATTATCGCTGATTACAAGGCATGGACCAAAATTAGATTTGAATTAGATGCATTGAACAAGAAGCAAAATGCTTTGCAAAAGGAGATTGGAATGAAATACAAGGCCAAGGAAGATGCTACTGAGTTATTGGCCAAGAAAGAAGAATACACTGAAGAAAAGAAGAAGTTGACTGAAAAGGAACAAAAGGCTGATAAGGATTTACGTTTCAAAGTTAATCAAGTAGGTAATATTGTTCACGAATCAGTAGTTGTATCCAATGATGAAGATAACAATGAATTAGTTAGAAGCTGGGCCCCAGAAGGTTACGAAGTTGCTCAAACTGCTGCTGCCACTGGTAAGCCAGCTGCTCTTTCTCACCATGAAATCTTATTAAGATTGGATGGATATGACCCAGAAAGAGGTGTAAGAATTGTTGGTCACCGTGGTTACTTTCTTAGAAACTATGGTGTTTTCTTGAACCAAGCTTTAATTAACTATGGTTTGAGTTTTTTGGCTAAAAACGGTTACACTCCATTGCAAGCTCCAGTTATGATGAACAAAGATGTTATGGCCAAGACTGCCCAATTATCTCAATTCGATGAAGAATTATATAAAGTTATTGATGGGGAAGATGAAAAATATTTGATTGCTACATCAGAACAACCTATTTCTGCTTACCACGCTGGTGAATGGTTTGAAAGTCCACAAGAACAATTGCCCGTTAGATATGCTGGTTACTCTTCATGTTTCAGAAGAGAAGCAGGTTCTCACGGGAAAGATGCTTGGGGTATTTTCAGAGTTCATGCTTTCGAAAAAATTGAACAATTCGTTTTAACTGAACCAGAAAAATCCTGGCAAGAATTCGATAGAATGATTGGTTTATCTGAAGAATTTTATAAATCTTTAGGTTTACCATACAGAGTTGTTGGTATTGTTTCTGGTGAATTAAACAATGCTGCTGCCAAGAAATATGATTTGGAAGCTTGGTTCCCATTCCAAAAAGAATACAAAGAATTGGTTTCTTGTTCCAACTGTACTGATTACCAATCTAGAAACTTAGAAATTAGATGTGGTATTAAACAACAAAACCAACAAACCAAGAACTACGTTCACTGTTTGAACTCTACTTTATCTGCCACTCAAAGAGCTTTATGCTGTATTTTGGAAAACTACCAAACTGAAGAAGGTTTAGTTGTTCCAGAAGTTTTGAGAAAATACATTCCTGGTGAGCCAGAATTCATTCCATTTGTCAAGGAATTACCAAAGAATTCTACTTCTAACAAGAAGAACAAGAAATAAGTGAAAACTGATTAATATATATATAATTACAAAATGTTAGAACTATAATTCACGGATAACGTGATTTGTATTGTAGATATCAAATATTTGATTTCACAAATCACCGGTATCATGTAGAAATCATTTCAAGTAATGTGTTTAAATAGTTTCGGTTCAAAGGAAATGTCAACAAAAAAAAAAAAAAATAAAAAAGACGAGGAAAATAAATCAAGAAAGTCGGTGATATAAATCATATGCTAATAGTATGCGTACAAATTCATCGCTTTAATGATTAAGAATAATTAAGATTAAGATTAGAATTTTTTAACTATAATTTATGATTCATCAAGAATCACAAGCAAAGTAAAAAAAGCAAAAGTAAAATGAAGAAAAAGCCAAAAGCCAAAAAAATTACCAAAAAAAAAAAAATAAAAAGAATCAATAAAACAAAAAATAAAGAATAAAAAAAAAGAATGAAAAAAAAAGAATAAAAAATAAAAAAAGTTAATCAATTATCGTTTACTATTGTTTATAATTGCTTCTTTTAGCCCCAATACTTTGACGTATTTCAATATTACACGACCAAACGAAAATCGGGAAGTTTTTAGACTTATGAAACGGCGCTCGTAAAGTCTACTATACCTCATAACATTCTTCAAGATTTTTTTTTTCTCATGATGATCTCAATATCATAGCCCCACTCGCCCCCCTCAAATATTGAGCTCGTAGGCCTTTCATGGAAAGCAAATTTCAAATTCAATGAACAACTCAAATTATTTTGAATGTAAATTACATAATTTCATAGTCACTTCTTGTAATGAAAAATTCCACTTAGAGTTTAATATTACCTTCCTTACAATTGTTTCATTTTGGTATAATCAGTGATATATATTATCTAACTATTTAACACATAGCACCGAGACATTCTTCGGCGCAACAACAACAGAGAATGGCAGCACAACATCCACAGAAGGAGGAACAACACCCACCATCATTTCTTTGAGGTTGTTGTTGAACGTATACTGGTTGCTGTTGTTGATAGTAGCCTCCTTGTGGAGGTCCTTGTTGGTAGTAACCACCTTGTGGTGGTGGAGGTCCTTGTTGGTAGTAAGACTAAATGTTAGTACATCAACTAATTCAATCCACTTTTTCTAATTTGAATGCTTGAAAAGCACAATATACATACCATAATTAAAGGTGTTTTGAGTGAATAAACCTAGAAAGAAAAGTGTGTATTAAATAATTTAATATGCTATATGATTCCGCACGTGATATGCTATAAATAAAAGAAGGCTGAGACTCAGGACAAAAAAGAAATGACAACCTAACTTAACAGATATTGAAAATGAGATTAATTATGCTTTAGTGTGATTTGAGTGCAAATCATCTCGTCATACTATCATACATAATATTGGTATTACGGATCTATATGTTTATTACATAATATACACAATTATACACAATCATCACACAATTAAATAGGACAAAAAAACGATATATATACATATATGGTCTTGGCAACATCTAATTATGTGTGATTAGTAGTAAGATTCAGGATGTTTGCAATTCTGTATCCGTTTACCTCATAATGAATTAGTTGTTAAATTAGTGAATAGCTTGATAACATTGATGTATGTGTTTTTTTTTATTAAGTGTTACCATTTGCTTTATTTTTACAAAGTGCTTTAAATTGTTTTCCTTTCACTTGTTCCAATTTCTAACATTATAATGTCTTGCGATATGTCGCTAATTGGCACTGCGAAGTACCAATCAAAATTTGGACCTCTATTAAATGTAGAAATTTAAATGCTGCTTAATATGGATAAAAATTAATTTAATCACTCACCAATTTTTCGAAAAAGTCTAATTTGTGTTGCTGATAATTTTTAACTCCTCTCGCAAATAATGAAAGTAACAGATTGAATTTTATCAAGTTAATATTTTTCGTATCACTGGATATTTCAATTAAGGTCTTAAATAGATTGCTACTCCAATTGCATACTTGAGAATAAGGAGAAAAATATTCAAATACCTTGTAACATAGCTTAAAATTATGAAGTGCAATTTTTAATGGGATTTCATGCTTTTGAATCAAATAAACTAGAGTAGCACTACTGATTAGTAGACAGTGCATATTAACTAATGTGAAAGGAAAGTTATCCGCACTTGCAACTTTTTCAACCTTCTCAAATAATGCTAAACAGCCACTCAAAACTTTTTTCCGGTTTTCACCTTTAGGATCAGGGAACGCTGCCGATGGACCATAGATTAAAGTTAGCAGATAATTATAACAACATCCAATTTTGTTCAATAAAGCCTCTCTCTTGGATATATGCTGATGTAATAAGTTACCACTTTCATCAAATTTGGGGAAAAAATTTTCAATAAGTCTTAAATACCACAGATACCAAACTTCAATTTTACCAGACAATTCATCAATAGCTTGATATTTTTCTTCATCTGTTGAATTATTGCAAAGAGATTGTGAATAAAGTCTCTTCCTAACATCTGCAACTACGGAACACCATACATACATTAATACCCAAAGTTTCTCTTGAAGAACATCATAAGTTAACTGGGATTGTGATTTCAAATAATCTTCTTCATATTTAGGAGGGTCCAACTCAATGTCATCAGAGTGGATCCCATAGGGTCTCCCTAAGAACGAAGAAACACGCCGGTCTATTATGTAAACAGACCAAAAGATTCTATTTCTAACCTCTGGATTTCTTTCAAAAATGGCATCGAATTTTGAATTTGAGTCTTCATTATAATAATGATCTTCGTCATCAGCCGGTAATTTTTTATGAAGACCCAAATAGTATACATCTTGAATAGTTTTACCGATGACCCCCCATATATTGGCAGGTTTTACCAAAGCGTATTGAATTATAAGTAATTGCCTTCTCACATTACGAAGTGATATTTCAGTTATATCGTTACAACTGTTTAAAGCTTTCCATTTAAAGTATTTTACAGAACCATCATCTTTTAATTTGCCATTTCGAACACCATAAAGGTATCCCGTAAGTAGCATGAAATTAAGTTCAAATTGATCTGGGAAACTATCCAAATCATGAAGTTTTAAGCCTTTTATAAAATCCCGTTGCACACATGGTATAACATCAATGGTATTTATGAAAAATTCATTCAACATAATTTCAATCAACTCAGGTCTATAACACCGACTCAGAAAATTTACTGGTTCATCCAGTTCATTATCATCTAAATTGAAAAGTGATATAAGGGTAATTGAATTTGGGGCTGGATTTGTTGTTGAAGTTTCGATGACAGAATGTTTACCATTATCGATCTTTTCAAGTTTATTAAATGCTTGGTTATATTGATGCAAATCTCTATTGTTGTCAGATTGAGAATGTTCTGAATGCTTGCCTAATTTTGCCCTTTTCTTGCGTGGTAAATATACACATTCATATTTCAATTTACTACAATTAAGGCATGAAGGATGCCCACGATCACATTTCCTCTTCAACTTCCTACATCGTGTGCAACTGTTTTCATGAAGATGCTTCCCTTCGCTTTCAGTTAGTTGTTGTCGCACTCGAAATTTCAGAAGCATCCCCAGAGGAGAGGTGACAGGAGTGGCTTTCGAGCTATTCAGAGATGTTTTAGTTTCTGAAGTTGTTTTTGTCAAATTGGGAACAAAGAATTCATAAGTGGTACCACATTTAAAAGTGTTCACTTGATAGTTATTATTCGGATGACGTTCAGTGGTAACAGTATTTGCATTAGTTTCATTGGAGATGTCGTTCTCACCATTTGAATCATTAACTAAGATGTTTGATATTGATAATTTTGTCTTAATATCTTGTATATCCAGGTTCATTGGGAAATGCAATTGTTAGCCATAAATGTTTTATATATATATGATTTTTTTTTTCAAAAGTATACTAGTTTTATATTCAATTCTTCATTCGAGTTGGATTGATAAGTGGAACTTATAATGAATGATATATTCTAAATGATAATTGATAGTATTCAAATTAAATTAAAAAGAAAAACTTCCTTACTAAATAGGAAATCACTTGTTTATAGAATCCAAGATCAATGAATAAAACTGGTGTTATTCTTCGATAAAGAAGTTTTTGGGTCACAAGATGATGATATATCGTCGTTAAAATGATACCAAAAAAAAAATTGAATATCAGTATAACAAGTGATTGTCAGTTTAACCGTGTCTATTGTTTGTTGTAACAAAATATTCGTAAAAATGTACAAGCTCTTAGTTTTAACGGATGCCGATATCAAACTCTTTTTCAGGGAAAGCCCAATTCGAATTTTCAAATGAAACAAGTATACTTGGAAAGTTTGCCGGTGGCAATGTTAGTAGCATCTATTTTATGTATTGTAGTATATAATGTATATTATATACTATTTATAAAAATCTATTTCATTCATGATGCCGGAAATTTCTACATTTCCGCCTTTTGAAAATCCATTACTTGCAGCAGGGCGTCAGGGTCAAGTGCTTATAAGGTTGTTAGACAAAAAAAAAAAGAAAAAAAAAAAAAAAAAAACGAAGGTATAACCATACAGATGAGCTAAACGCACCTTTTCAAGTACAAAAAAAAAAAAAACAATTTAGTAAAAAATAAATATAAAGATAATTATGAATAGGTATAAGGCAAAATAATGAAAATAAAAATGTAAACGATAAAAAAACTCATCAATGTGAACCCTGTCCGAAATGTTTAATTTCATATTCTAAGGTATCGAAGAGAAAAGAAAATCTACCATAAATAAATTGTATAGCTAATTTAGTCAGTAATATAAATTATTTTTCAACATTTTAGAGATGTCCATTGATTAATATTATATAATTTTATTTGAAATGTCATACTATAAGCAAGTAGCAAATTTTGAAGTAGTCTATGTAAAACTTTATGCATTATAGATAAATATATTTTTATATATATCTTTTGGTGATACATTTTACTGGAATACATTTAAATATTTTTTATCACAGATTAAGCTTCTTTTAAATATATAAGGGGCAATTTTACAGATTTTTTAAAGAGGTGTTAAAAGTACAATTAAGGTTTAGAGATCAAAATTAGAAAATAAAAATAGTAGTCTGTATTCATGTAACATAAAATCAAAAAATGTAATATTCTAGCATTTAGATTGATTTATATAGAGGTTATATTTCTACTAATTAATTTTTTTGTACGTATTATTTTCTTTAAATGCTTCTTTTGGTTCCAAGTTGCATTTACGAAGAATATAAATAATTAATTTGACAAAAGAATGCCTTTTATTTTTAGCTTATATATATTTTATTACGCTTCCTCTAACTAAATTGTTTTGATATTTTTTAAGCAGCTTTAGAGGTTTGTCCAATATCTTGCTTCAAGAAGTTCTCAAGTGCCTCAACTGGATAGTTTGATAACAATTGTATTTGAATATTAGTAGATAAAGACACTTGTTGATTAGTATTGCCTAGAAGAAAGAATTCCTATGGTCCGAAGATTTGCGACTTTAGTTTTGGAAATTACGGATTTAAAATCTTCAGCATGAAGATTGCTTGAAGTTGTTTATTTATTAATTTTCTACATTCATCAATTGAATATGTCTGTCTATAATTTATTTTGTGACGAAATTAACATTTAATATCCAGTTGATATTATATACAGTATCAACTATATATTTTCAAGGATATTGTTTCAATTTATCCCATCAAGATGTGGCTTTTCATATATAGAGCAATTACTTAAGTGTCTGTGTTTTAATTAAATTCTTTTATGCGTGGACAAGTTGTGAAAAAAAAAGCAAAAATTTCTCCTTATGTATTTTAAGATTTATGAAAATAAGGAAACAAAAATGTAATATTAAGAGTTAAATTAGATGTATGTGATAGTGTATACTTTTTCAATATTGCCACGGAGATTTCCCAATGCATAATAATTTCCAATATCAGACTATTTAATAAATTTTGATCATTCCCACATCATTAATCTAATCTAAAAAAATCCAAAAGAGAGATAATACCAGGGGAAATCTGCTATAACCTTAATAACATGAAAAATAATTTATTTATTTACAAATCCTAAAATCCAAATAGATATTTCATTGAAATAAGGTTATTTGTTTTTTTTTTTTCTGTATGCATTCAACCTCAACTAATAGGAGGAATTCAGAAGTTGCCGGCAATTTTTTCTAAACAATTCCTTATACGTTAGATTTGGAAGTATTCTGTTTATATAAAATTTGGTTATATAAATAATATAACTCAAAAAGGGAAATAAATAAAAATAAAATGTTTCAAAAGGGTTTAGAATCTATCATAATTAATATTTTAAATCTGTAAAATACTAAATTAACATGCATTATTACCATGTCCCATCGTAAATTACAAAAATTTCTTGTTCAGTGTTAGTTGTACTTAAGCGGTAAATTGTATTACAATAAACTTTAACTATTTATGTGTTGTAATATGATTCAATAAAAAGTTTTCATTTTTCCAATTATATACTTTTAAGAAGTGTTGTTTAGTAATAAACAAGTATATAGTTAATATTAATTGATGTTTTAAGCAAGTATAGTGGATGAAATACTACAATACTGTTTGTAAAGATATGTCTTTATTTTCATCTTAACTTTTATTTTTCTCTTTATTTTTATTTTTATTTTTAATTTTAGTTTTAATTATATTTGGATTTTTAATTTTATTTTTATTTTAATATCTATTTTTATTTTCATTTTCATTTTTATTTTTACGTTCATTATTTTATAAAACTAAAGAGGACTATATGCAAAAGATCCAATATCAATGGTCGATTTCATATTCATAAAACCAATAAAACGCATACCTTCTCACTATATCACTGTTATTTATTTCTCATATAAAAACAATTTTTTTTTTCTGAAAGCTTAACTCAAATACATTCGGGCCTAATTTTATTTTTTCAACTTTCTAATATGATACCGAGCTACAAAAGCATCTGAACTCTATTTATAAGGAAATTGATGTTGAATCAATTAAGTTAATTTAAAACCACCTCAACACCAACAAAAATGACACTATACTTTGTAATTAAAAAAAATTAAAATTTTTTATATATTTTTTTTTTATTTTGCTTATTTTCGAGATTCTAGTTAATCAAATTCTTGGATCTATTCTTCTTAGAAGAGAAAGCTTCGGTTAAAGGTTTCGATTCGAATTTGATGAATAGACAAAGGAGCCTATTTAGGCTATATGTCCGGCTTTAATACAATGTAATGTATGTTCCTGCGTAGCCATAATTGAATAAATAATATTTTCAGCATAATTAAAGTTTATTGAATTTCATCATTAATGCAAGTATGTTATCTTTTGGGATTATGAGCCAGATCGCACTATATTCAATTTTGCATTTATCTGCTTTAACTTTCGTAGCCTGTAATTTCGCAGAATTTGAAATTTATATTTATCAATAGTGTCATGTCACAGCTTGTAAATAGCGCCAATGACTATACTAATTGGAAAATTTGTGTTTAAGGTAAAACCCCATATATATATATATATGTATATATACATATCAATAAAGACCTATAATCAGTTTTATTAATATAACTTGTAATTCTAATTTCTACTCTCGAGTTAATTGATACACAATCACTTGGTCATTCAAATGTAATTTGAGAGAAAAGTCAATGCATCTATTTTATAGCCGTTCCGAGGTGGTTTTGCTTTAAATTTATTTAAAGTATTATTGATGATTATCAGGAAAATAAAATGGGTTTCAAATTGTTTATTTCATGCTTTTTTAACTTGACTATTTTTTCACTTTCTTTTATCATTTATTTTGTATTTTCGTATTGTTGCATTTTTTTTATTTATTTTTATTTTGTTCCAGAACTATTTCTTAAGCGTTACAAAATCTTTAAAGAGCTAATCGAAGCGATCAGTTTTTTTTTTTTTTAAAAAAAAGAATTAACGTAGTGATTATTTACTAATGATTAATATACGCTAAAATAATTCAATTTGATTTTTTTTTATGTTTTTTTTTTTTTTATGACGAAATTAAGCATTGGAAATAGCCAAAACCCGCGGTCCTGTATAAAGACGATTCATCTAGAGAGTGATTTACATCTCATCACTATTGATTTGATTAGGCTCAAATCATTGAAGAAGGTATTTGGGGATCAAAAATTCACCATAAAACTTTATTAAAATTTGCAAAATTTTAATTAATTGTGATGGGGCCAGAAAATAAACAAGCCCAATTTAGCTTGGCTGATTTACCCACGTATTTACCTAATACACAACAAGTGACAGATGAGATGATGAGCAATTCAATGGCATCTTCTGAAACTCATCAAAACAAAAATGATATCGTCGTGGAAAACACAGAACCCATTGTAAACATTAGCAGTAGCGAAGCTGTAACTACTACCGATGACAATATTAACCATACCGAAGAACCTGAATCTAAAAAAATCTGCATCCAAAATACTAATATAGTTCTTGAGACTGAGGAAGATATTCAAAAATGGATAGAAGAAAGACGTAAACGATGGCCAACTAAAAAAAACATAGAAGCAAAAGAGAAAGAGAAGGCTAACTCTAAATCAACCAATGATAATAAGCGACAGTTAAATGAACAACTGGGACCAAACAAGAAGACCAAGCGAGTATGCCATTTTTTCCAGCAGCATAAAAAGTGTAAATTTGGAAATAAATGTAAGAACAGTCACGAATTGAATAACAATACTAATAGTAATGCAAGTGCCTCTAGAAACTTATCAGCATCCACAGCAACTAAACGACCAGAGAATGCTCTGCATCTAGTTTATAAGACAATCAATGGGATACAGGTTGGTATACCACAAAGGTTCCACAATGAATTTTATGGCGAGACTAACCCTTCCCTTTTCCGTATGTTAGTACAAAAAGATCATATAGAGGAGGAAGGTGACCAGATAATTAAATTTATTGAATATCTAGATAAAAGAGGACTTATAAACCATGATGTGTCAATTTAAGTTGAAATTTGATAAAGTCTTGAAGTTTCATAATCCAGAAAAACCTTATACTAGAAGAATTGTCAATAGGTAAGCAATCTCTAGATGAGTGAATTTACTCTACAAAATTAGCATATAAGATATATATATATATATATATATATATATAACAATCCATATTTACATAATAATATTTAGCATTAATGATCTTTTAATTTTTTAGTAGCTTCAAGCATGATGACACATTGCTTCCCAATTTCAGCTAGCTTCCCAATAATAATTTCATTACCTTTCCCAAACCCATAAATTGAATATTTTAATCCAACTTCATTACAGAACTCCAACACAAATGGTTGGGCTCTTCTTAAGTTATGCCTAGGAAGTCTAGGGAATAAATGATGAATGGCTTGGAATTGTAATCCACCGTGCAAGAAATCAAGCCATTCAGGACAATCAACGTCCATAGTTGTTCTAAGTTGTCTCAGGGGGAAACTTTCCGATAATCCCAAATCAGCAGTCGACATTGCAAAATGACTTAAAGTGATTTGCACGTGAACTAACATAGTAGTAATATGACTTACCATAACAAATTTGAACCTGTCCATGTTATTTTCAATTGATTTGTAAACAATCAAGTAGAAAAACCAGTAAAAGAAAAATGATAAGCCCGCTATTTCAAAATAACGGAACCAAGCAGCTTTACCTTTTTTAGGGCCTCTCCCGGTCAATAAATACTCCCATGAAAGTCTGTATAAATTAAACCTCCCAAAACATAAGATTGGATAATACATAAGGTTTTGAATAGGAATCATTTTACGAGCTATAGCATCAAACCACAATGTTTTCTGGTAATAAGTGGAATAGACATCCCCAAACAAACGAGTTGATACAGCGAAAAATGGTAAATGTTGAATATCAGGATCGTGGACTGGATCATTGGTGATCAAATGATGCACATTATGATTTCTTTTCCACCATCCTAAACTTAACCCCCCAAACCAATCTGCTATTAACATTCCGAAAACATTGTCCCATACGTAATCATGAGTCAAAGATATATGTCCACTATCGTGAGCGATAAAAGTCATTTGCTGCCATGCCACCCCAATAAATACAGCAGATAAGAAAATATAGTTTATTTTTAAAAACAGAAACGCAAACAAGAATAATGATCCAATTTTGAGTAGTTCTCGTCCATAGTTCCAATAATCACATTGATAGAACCCATTCTTGATCAACGTATTGTGAAGATCAACATATTTATCACGGATCATTTGTTGTGTTTCATAATCTAATGATGGTATCTCATCTATTGTCTTTTGAGCGAGATCATTATCATAATTTTTCATTGCAACTTGAGGATCTATAATTGGGTCAGAATCAATCACTGGGAATACTATATCCTTATTTTTCTTGGTCACGATCTCTCTAGGATCAACCAAAGGTACAACTTTGCCCTTAGGGAACCCAATACCTTTATTTGTGGCTGAATCGGGAAGCATTTCTGATGCATCTAAAACGGTAACTTCAGAATCTTTCTTGTAAATACCACCTTGAATTGGTGGTAGTAAGTTTTCCCATGTACCTTCTATTCTACCAATTTTCCATTTACTGAACAGTTCCATGGTTTCATAACTATGGTAAGCGTTCATTTCATCTGTAGCATCACGTCCAATCATATGGTATACTGCAGTGTCTCCTCCCGGATGCTTGTCGATCCAATTTGTAAGATCAAGTACTAGTTGATTGTAAATAACTACTGCTCTACCTTCACTTATGAGTCCAACCACATCATTCCTCAGTAATACTTTCAAAGACTTGCTCATTCTCTTATGGACTCGTGAATCAAATGATTAAATCGGTTATTTGTGAGATGATTAAAGTGTTAAACAAAAAATCATGAGATCAAGGTTCCAGAGTGTAATCACACGAAAAAAAAATTAAAAAAAAAAAGAAAATACTGAAAAAAAAAAAAGGGAATAAACGAGAAATAAGGAAAAAAAAGGAAAATAAAACATTATAATTTAGTTATCTCTTGATGTTATGGCTATACGAGGATCCTATAAAAATTGAGGTAAAGTAAAATAGCTGGAGTGTAAATGTACTAAAAATATGTTTCACTTGTGTTTTATTTATGTTTTATTTATCAACGTGATATATTGCTTGCACAAAGAAAAAATATTTAAAAGTTAAATAGAAGCATTTTTTCCATTATGCATGCTCTTGAGATTCAACAAAAGACAACGATTCATCTTTATCAATTTCAGAAACAGAACTTACTTTATTGTTGAACATTACTCCGTAGAACTTTTCAGCAACGTTTACCATTTCTGGTCTAAAAGTAGTGCAGATAAATTGGGCATTTTTCGCGAGAGTGGAAACTATATTTGCAACTGCACTTCTATATTGAGTATCCAAATTTGCATCAATTTCATCAAATAAATAGAATGGGGCAGGGTCACAACTTTGAATGGCCAAAATAAGGGCAATGGCACATAAGGATTTTTGTCCTCCAGACAATTGTTCAATTCTTTGCTGTTCATCATGCTTAGAATTAAATGAAACTGAAATGGAAACCCCATCGTAATTCTCAATATCTTCATCTTGTTGCGTAGCTTCTGTACCTCTTTTCTGTAAGATTAATTTCCCGTTCCCGTTTGGTACTAATTTATCGAAAATCTTTTTGAAACTATTGGCTATTTGATTAAAACTTTTAGTGATGGCTTCTTCTTTTTGTTCTTCCAAATTAGCAATTAATTCTTCAATTGATTCTTCTGATGTATCAAGTTCACTTCTTCTTGCCACTAAATCATCCCTTTGTTTGGTGAAAGTTGTATATTGCTCAATGGCTTTCTTATTAATATGTGAGTATTTAACCAACTCATCGTTAACTTCATTCAATTTTTTAAGAAGTTCATCCGATGTATACTTTTCATATTTTTCTTGTTGATATGCTTCTTCTGGGAGTACACCTAATTCTCTAATTTTTTTTTGTAATTCATCATGCCTATTTTTCAAAACCACTTTTTTAGCAAGAGATCTTTCACTACTTTCGGAAAATTTAGCTAATTTTTTCACCAACAAGTTCTGTTGTTTAACATGTTTTTTCAAATCTGCATTGCTATCTTCAATCGTTTTCTGTAATTTATTACACACATCTACCGCTTCATCCAATTTACCTTGAAGAGTATCATACTGAATATCAAGTCTTGATATTTCATCTTCAAGTTCATCAAACTCCATGTTTTTATTGTTAACTTTAAACTCGAATTGTTCCTTTTCAAGGTTAGCCAAATATGGTTTATAATTATCGTTTAAATCAGATTCATACTTGACTATAGTGCTTTCTACTTCTTGTAGTTGAATTACTAATGCATCAAGTTGATTTTCTGATTCGGTAATTTTATTTTTGAGATGTTCAATTTCTTCAAGTTCTTGCGAATTTAAATTCATTTCTGATTTCAATTCTTCTTTATATTGACTAATTTTATTCGATAGATTCTCAGTAATTGATATCAATGAATTAATTTTAGAATCCATGGAATTTTTTTCTTGCAATAAACCATACTTGGTATCTTGAAGTCTATCTATATCTAATTTTATTGGCTCTTGAGAAGCAAGTTTTTTATCGAGTGATTTTAATAAATGTTGTAATTCATTATTGACTTCAGTCAATTCAGGTCCAATTAATTCAATTTCACTCTTGCATTTTTGTAACAAATCTTCATTTTCTTGTAACTCATTCTTTTTCTTTTTTTGCAATTTTAAAGAATCAATTCTTGAATTTCTATAATCTCTGTAACCTCCAGATAAAGTTCCCCCGGTATTATACCTATCACCATCTAAAGTTATACAGTTAAGTGAATATTTTTTCGAGATTTGAGATCCTACCTCTAAGTTTGCAACTACAATGGTATTGCCAAAAATATGCTTTAATGCTGGGAATATTTTGGGGAATTCTGTCTTAATCTTTTTGATTAATGGAATACATTCTTCAATTGATGAATCCGGATAATTAATTTCAGGTGAATGAATTCTATTCAAAGGTAAAAATGTGACACGTCCTGATTTTGTACGAGTCAATTCCTCCATAATCAATGAAGCAGTTTTATCGTTATCAACAACAACATGGAAAAGTGAATTACCGGCAATCACTTCTGCTGCAGTCTTGTATTTTTCACTTACATGGAATAAATCACCCACGGGTCCATAAACAGACTCTGTTAAGCCTAACTTTTTCGCAATAGAGTTTACTGCTGTTAATCCTCTAACTTGAGCTCTATCCATGGTTTTATTCACGGTTTGAGAAGCAATTTCTAAATCATTATTTAAAGAATCAGCGATACTTTTATATCTAATTTCATCTCTCCATAATTGTTTCCTTTTGTCTAATAGGTTTGATATCTTTGTTCTACAATCAGATATATTTACTTGAATCTTTTCAATATCGCTTTGAAATTTTTCCCCTGTAATGGACTCATTAAATTCTGAAATTTGCGATTCAATTTGACCAATCTCATATTCCTTGTTTGCAACCAATTTTTTCAATTCAATTAAATCTGAATTTTTAGTGATGAACTCCTGAGAATTAGCTTCAATTTGCTCTTGTAACCATGAATCTCTTTCTTCTTTTGAATTAAATTTCAGGAACCTATTTTTACGAGCATATAAAGCCCTTTGCCTTGATACATATATTTCAAGTTCACTTTTAATTTCAGACTCTTGCACTTGAAGATCTCTAAGCTTTGGTTTAAGGTTCAAAATTTCTTTTTCTTTTGAAGAAATTAAATCTTTATATTTACCAATATTATTTTTGATTGCAGCTTCTTGTTCATCTGCAGATATATTAGTAGCTCTTAATTGATCAAGTTGAATTTTTTTCTCAGATAGTTTGTCATAAACTTGCTTATAATCAGCTTGAAGTTGATTTTTTTCCAATTGTGAAATATTCAATGTTGCAGTTAACTCGTTAATAGATTGAGTTAGTTCAAGTTGTAATTTATCCCTTGAATCCAATTCTTCTAAATCCTTTTGAGATTGAGTCAATAATTGGGAATAATCGGAGTTAATTTGCTCTATTTGCTCATTTAAATCTGCCAATTCTCGATCAAGGATATTAAATTCATAAATTTTTTTCGATTTTTCTAAAGAATGATATTCTTTTAAATCATCAGATTCAATTTGTAAATCATCAAGTCTTTCTTGAATTGCCTTGAGGGTTTCATCAATACGTTGCTTTTTAAATTTTGAGTTTTTCATTTCCTTATTAGATTCTTTCAATTTCATTTCGAATATTTTGGCTCCGCTAACTTCCTTCAATAATTGTAATCTTTCTGAATCTTTGGAGTTGGTCAAGCTGGTAATTCGGCCTTGTGGAACAATATAATATGGATTTGAACGCGAAAATCCAGCGCTTTCTAATAAATTCATAATATCAGATTTACTAGCAGATCTCCCATCAATGGAATAATCATCTTTTTTTAACCCGATGGTTCTTCTAATTGCTACTTCTTCCTTGGCCACGGGTAACCGTTTATCTGAGTTATCAAACACAATTTCAACATAAGCAGATAACACTGAACCAGTACTTTCGTGTATAAGCCCTTGTCTCTCTTCTCTAGACATATGAGTGTATGCATCTGAAAGAACAAATCTAATGGCGGCAAAAAAATTTGACTTTCCGGATCCGTTTCTTCCTACTACAACATTAAGGTTAGGAGATAGTAAGTCTATCACTGTTGTATTCTTATAGGTCTTGAACCCTTGAATTATGATCTTCTTAATGTGCATTAGACTTTACAAAAAGACTCAGTTTGGTTTTCGATATTCTGATTTCACGCGTAACGTGTGGCTACACTGAGTGCATACAACGATGATTTGTGAGATACATTAAGAAAAAGAAGAAAAAAAAAGAAAAAAAAAAAAAAGATGATTGTAATTAAAATAGAAAGCTTTCCATAACGTTTATGCAGCATTGAGTACAATTGAACCCCAATAAAATAATGGACTAATGATTATATATTATTAAGGGAATGTATGACCGTTTATATCATAGATATCGAATTTCTCATTGTAACTCCAAGGTTTATCTAATTCATTATATTTTACAGGTGGCAAATTAAATGGTAATTCGATATTAAGAAATTGCGTTTCATTATCGGACTTTGGCTGCTCATTTTTGTTATCGGTAGAAATTAACGGTTTAAGCTTTTTGGGTATTAAAATACCAATTTCATAACTGGTTATTTTGAATAAAGATTCTTTTGCCAATGGATACCCCCACGCTTGCTTGGATAAATTATGACTACATATCATGGCCCAATCTAAAGTATTCCAGTCTTTATCACCAAATAAGTAGGTTTTAACATGTGGAGGGGCTGCTTGTCTTGTGTTTGAATTCCATTGATATAAATAAGGTTTTAATTGATTGTATTGACTTTCCGCGGCAGGAGTTTGTGAATATTTGAAATGTACAGCCTGTCCAGCACCCCAGCCAACAGCAGAGTGGGCAATATTTCTTGCAGAAGGGTATATTATATAAGGTTCATATCGATATTTAGTTTGATGACTTAAACTTGAATCGGATCCTGGTACCGGTAATTTTGTAATATCAAATTCAGACATCATAGCTGGACATAATAAATGAGTGAAAATTGGACTACTTGCTAGTTTCTGAGATTTAAAAGGAGCAGCAATTGATGAAACTTGCGCCAACACCGATTTATTAGTTAACCCATCATGTAAAAGATTATTCCTTTCAAGAATTTGTCTCAATTTTAAACATCCATAAGTTTCACTATATCTATCAATTTTAGTTGAAAATTTTCCTGGTACTGAGGCGATTAGCTCAACATCTATACTGGAAAAGTCATATTGCTCCATTATTTTCACCAAATTATTTAACCGTGGGATATTATATTTCTTAATATAGCATAGCAAGTCATTTTGGAAAACTTTACCTTGATTCTGTGATTCTCCTTTATGAAGTCTCCCAGATCTCCAGCACATTTGAGTTAAAACTCCAACGTCTAACATGGTCAAATTTGCAGTCATTATTACTACTTCAAGAGTATCATCTTTGAAAAAATTAACCATCATTTTAGAGTGATGAGTGCCAAATCGATCAGGTAGAAACGCAACTAATGATTTTATATTGTATTTTGATACTAATGATGGATCAATAGGTTCGTTCGGGTCTTGAAGAATATTAGTGCCAGATATGAAAATAACCTCCGGTTTAGCATCATGATGAATATGTGATAAAAAAAAATTTGCCTGAATACTAAAATTGAACTGATAAGTTTGCATTAAATCAGCACTTCCTACAAGGCTTTCAAATGATTCTCCTTTAGACTGAGGGATTGATAAAGTCTTCATTAAGTGGAAAGGTGTTGATTGTTTGGAAGAGCGCTTGCCATATGCCAGCTTTCCTTCCGCATGAAACCTTGACATTCCCATAGAGGTTTCATCATTGGCCCTGGTTAGCTTTCTTTTCCCTTCTAATTCCACTTCCAGTGCCAGTTCCACTTCCAGTGCCAGTTCCTCTGACAGAATAGTGATAATTTCGGGCCCATTAATCGGGGCTTGCTTTTTGTGCTTCTTCAGCCAATGTCTCGCAACCGCGCTTGCAGCAGATGATCGTTTCATTTATGGTCTTGAATCTAATCTCATGTCCTACAGGTAGCACTTAATTATTCGTTTGAGCGCTGAATTTAAATTTCTAAAAATATCCACCGGTATATTGAGGCGCAATGTTTATCTAGGTTGTAGTTTTAACCTAGGTTATTTATTCTGAATTTACACAATCGTTTTTCAAATTTTATATATTTTTTTTCCTCTTATTTTTCTCTTTATTAATTTTTTTTTTTTTTTTTAATATCTAAATATATATATAATCCAGTGTTTGCTGCATTTTCCTTAAAATGATTCTATTATGATTACTTTCGACTACCAAGACGGCGAAATAGTGCTGTCACCCACAATTATTGTGTCTGGTCACACGTCATCTTGCGCACAAGGTGTAATTGAATTCATTAATAATAACAACAAGGTATTCCCACCTCAAAATTTTGAAGTTAACGCAGGGTTTTTTAAGGCCATTCTCCACGTTTCACCTGGAGAATTGAACAAGTTTGCAGTAAAAGTATATAGCCATGCTCAAATTGATGCCTTTGGCTTTCGAAACGGTAGCAACACCTCGGTAGACTCCGGATCAATTAGTTTCCACTATAATGAATCACCTAACAACAAAGTTATCCATTTATGTCTTATCTTAGGGAAGGATTCCAATGGCAGTTACGATATGCCTAAATATCGTTTGCAAAGAGGAGAAGTTGCTAACTTAGATACTGCAATAAAGAAGCTCAAAGTAGCTGCAAGGTTAATGCAAGCATTTACCATGAAAGACATGAGAGAAGCCGGGTTTTTAAACAGAACTTTCCCTTTTGCAGAAGAACGAGTTCTGCATCAATCTATATTTGGCTATAATGTAAACTCGCCCACTCCTCATAATGAAGTGAAAATTCATGTTATACGCTCAGATAGGACGGTTGCTCAATTGAGAGATCTTAATTGGGCCCAACAAAACCCTCAGGCAAAAGATAAAGGTGCTCTTTTTGGACACGCCATGGATCTTGTTAAAAAGAATCCAGAAATATGGTCGGAGCACGAGCGTAGAGGAACTGCGGTACAGTGTGCTTGTATCTATTTAGATTCAACTTGGGATACTAAACATAAACTCATTTTAACTCACGCTGCGTTAGGTGGTGGAGGAGGAGACATTAAAATGGCAATTTTCGGATCTCATGGTCTTCATTCTTGGCCTTCTACTTTCCCAGCGGTAACACCAAGCTTTTTAGATGCTACACATCTCTCAACTAATGAAGTTGCTAATGATTGTAATGAATGTGGGACTAGCTGGGAATGTTGTAACATCACTATGGGTGCATTCATGCATGAAATAGGTCATTTACTTGGTTTACCTCATGAAGTTGATGGTGTAATGTTGAGAGATTATGTATGGTGGAACCGATCTTTTATGACTAGAGAAAATGAATGTTTGAGGAGAAAGACTGGAGGTGCTCGGGTTGATGGGAATGGTGAATGGGATAAAGTTTGCCATTGGCACCGATGTGATCAATTGAGATTTTTGTATCATGGCTCCTTTTCGTTACCTCCAGATGATGATGATCCTTCCTTTGGTAAAATAAGTCAATCGACTATTTTGCCTAATAAAAACTATAACAAGGATGGGAGGGATAAACCTCCTGTTTATTATATATCTCGAGATAAAGAGATTGTGGTTTACTCAAACTCGGGAATCTATTTCATTGATTGGGGGTATGATGGTCTTACCAGGTATCATCGAGAATTTTTGCCCTTACTGTATGGAGGTAAAGGATTACCAAACAAGCTTACACTTAAATATGATGATATTTGGAACGAGTTCCGAAATGGGACACCAGATCATAGAGAAAACTTTAATCTTTCATTCCATGCACTTGGAGGAGACTTGAGCATTGATAATGTTAAAGAAGTTTGTATGAAAGGACCGGAAACAATTAAAAGTGATTTTGGATTGAATAGAGGAGAAATTACTGGTTATTTGAGTAGATTAGAAGGTAGAAAAAACGGACAAATGATTGTTGCTAGTTTCAATTGGAAAAAAATTTACAAAGTGAGAGTCTACCATGGACACGCAGTTTTTGGGATTAAGTTTTTTTACAAATCATGTAAGGATAACAGGGATAAGCCACCACCTACACCAGCTAGAAATTATGGTAAATTTAAACAATTATTTAAAAAGCAAAATCTTTCGCAGCCAACTTTTGCGCAAGACGTAAACGAAAAATTGAAAGAATCAATGATTGGTAATGAAGCAGGTAATCACACAGATTTTGAGCTAGGGCCACAAGAATTCATTACCAAATTTAATTTTAGGAGTGGAGCTTGGATCGATGCAATTCAAATTGTAACCAATCAAAACAGAGCTTCTGCTATGTTTGGATCCGCCGATGGAGGAGGATTTTCGTTTTTGGATTTGCCACAAGATCAAACAGAATTGATTGGATTATATGGCTACAAAGGAGATTGGTTAGATGGATTAGGAATTATATATGCATTCTCATGAACATAAAACCTTAGATTTTACAAAAAAAATTCACAATATTTTTTTACAAAATTTCCCAATAAAAAAAATTTACTAAATAGAATCATATAGATACCAATTTTAAAATTACAATTTGTTACTTAGTTCCCCTTTCCGTTATTCAAAATCCATTTGTCTCTCCAAAACTTTATCTTTTGCCTTATTATATTCAATGGGATATTTTTGAACAATCCCAGTGCTATTGGTTTTAAATAACCGAAACCCAGAAGTGCCAGTCCCATATTTTAATTTATCTATCCTTGATTCTATTTGATTTATTTCGTTTCTTAATCGCTCTATTCTACTAACGTTGCCCTTAATACTAGCGCTTTGCTTATCACTGGCAAAATATTTACTATACAAGGATTCTATTGTTTTCAATCGGTCGATAACTTCTTGTTGCTTATCAATAAGTTTCTGGTTTTCATTATTCAATTTCCCACTCAATTGCGCCTGCGCAACCAAGGATTTATCTAATTGGGTCAGTTCCATAGCTTCCGATAGCTTATTAGAGAAATAAAGAACATTTTGAGCAGTTGAAGTTCCATACTCTAATCTTTCGTTAATACCGTGGGGCAGAGTGTCTTCATCAGAGACCAAATACGATGAGTCGTCGGAAGATGGCGGTAAAGATTCTATTGCATCTGGTTCTGTAGTCATAACTAGAATAAAGCGTTTGAACCAATTAGTGTAATGATTTCAATAACTCTCTGGGGATGAAAAATAAAACACTATACACAACCGTAGTTTTTTATTTGTGCATATTTTTTTTATTATTTTTGGCATATATTTATATATATACAAATGATTATCATTAAATATTATTTTTGGTTAATTTTTGTTTAATTTTTATTGATATCGAAAATCATTCGTTCGTTGTTAAATTAATTTAAAGATTCAAATGTCATCTTTAATAAGCAACAATGACGTTTTGGCCCGGTTAAAGCCGTTTGGGATTCTGTTTGAAAAATCCTTGAGTGACTTAATCAAGGGAATAAGGCATCATCTGAAAATACTGCCCGAATCTCTCCTGCAATTTCTTGACTCAGCTATTGAAGAGTGTAGACAAGAATTGAATACCACTGACTTGGAAACTAAAGCCATGGCAATTCTCAAATTGACCTATTTGGAGATGTATGGGTTTGATATGTCATGGAGTAACTTTAAGATCCTTGAAATCATGTCTTCATCCAAGTTCCAACAAAAAAGAGTTGGATATTTAGCCGCCATTCAACTGTTCAAGAATGAACAAGATTTGTTGATCTTGGCGACCAACCAGTTTAAGAAAGATTTAAATTCAGGTAACCCTTTTGAAGTTGGTCTTGCTCTTTCTGGAATTGCCACTATAGTAACCCCAAATTTGGCTAAAGATATTAATGACGATGTATTATTGAAATTGACCCATTCAAAACCTTATGTAAGGAAGAAGGCAATATTAGCCATGTACAAGATTTTTCTACAATACCCTGATAGCTTGAGGGCAAATTTTGAACGTGTGGTTCAAATCTTAGACGATCCTGATAATTCTGTTGTCAGTGCTACTATAAACGTTATTTGTGAAATTTCCAAAAAATCACCTACTGTATTTGTTAATTACTTGCCCAAATTTTTCACCATTTTGGAAGAAAGTAAGAATAATTGGCTAATAATAAGAATTCTTAAATTATTCCAAAGTTTATCACGAGTAGAACCAAGAATGAAGAAGAAAATCCTTCCAACCCTTATTAACTTGATGGTAACTACCCAAGCTTCTTCTTTAATTTATGAATGCATTAATTGTATTGTTAGTGGTAATATGCTTAATTCTGAGCTGTCTAAAGACCGAGATGTTGCCAAACTCTGTATTGAACAAATCTTGAAATTTTTCGAAACCAAAGATTCTAATTTGAAATTTGTGGGGCTTTTAGCATTAATTAATATTTTGAAACAATTCCCCACTTTATTGCACAAAATCAAAGGTGTTTCCACCACGATGATGGCATGTTTAACTGATGAAGACATAATCATCAAATCAAAAGCATTGGAAATTGCTCATTACCTTATCGATGAAGATAACATCACTGAAGTGGTGAAGATATTATTGATACAATTAATCCCTTCAAACAATGAAGTGATCCCTGAACATTATAAATTGGATGTGGTTTTGAAAATCTTATCTGTCTCCAATCAAGATAATTATATCAATGTACCTAATATGAATTGGTACGTTGCTGTTTTGAAAGATATGATCAATCTCACTTTACTTCCATTGCCAAATTCTCAAACAACTACTCCAAGTATATCTAATGAATCAATTCAAATTATTTCAGTAGCAATTGGGAATGAATTTAAAACTCTCGCTACTAAAATTCCATCTATTAGATCCAGAATTTTAAAATCGGTCATTTTAGAATTTGTTCAAGACATTAAAGTATTAAATAATTGTCCTATCCTTTTAAAAGATTTTTACTGGATCATGGGTGAATATATAGATGAGTTGAAAATTTCGGACAATAATTTATCCGATGATGAAGAAGAAAATGATTCAAATCATCCACCTATTTTTGATTTGGGTAAAAAAATTCAAGTATTTAACGCTTTTGTTAACAAATACATTGATGTTGAACTTCATATTTCTAACTCGTCCGATTTTTTATTTCCTCTTTCTAATAGTATTGCTAAAATCTCCTCTAACCAAGTCTTGTGTGTTTTAATCCAAGCTTTGGTGAAGGTTTTCAATAGCATTTTCACTGATTATGTCACATTATATGCTCAAGATTTTAAAATCAAGCACGACAAATATCTTGAACTACAATTTTTCTTATGGAAGTTGATCAATTTCTTGTCAAACTGGGAAAATCACCAGCATTATGAAGTTCAAGAAAGAACCCTTTCGTGGCTTGATTTTTTGAAGCTTTCTTTAGAAGCTATGACCAATGGTGATGAAACAGAATTGCAAAGATTGAAAAATGATGAAATAGAGTTTTTCCGTAAGAAAAAGCTTGTTCACGCTCCAAAAGAGGATGATGAAGAAGAAGAAGATGATGATGATGAGGATGATGAAGATGATGATGATACTAGTGACGAACAAAGCGAAAACGAAACATCACCAGAATCTGAAACAGAAGAAGATGAGCAACCTGGAGTTACAAATATGGATGGCTCTCAATCATATAGTCAAGAATTGACTTCAAATCCATTCCTTGTTGAAGATTCATTACCTGCACTTTTAACTCATGTTCTTCCATCTTTTTTCAAGGCATATTCGTTGAATCCAGTTGCATTAGATGCACAGAAAAATATCCCACTTCCTGATGATATAGATCTTGAAACTCAACTCAATGACGTCAACTATGGTGATTTTTCAGAAGACCAAATTTCAGACACTGACTCGCTATTCAATGAAAACGAGATTGGCTCTAACGAAGAACCATTAATTCAATTAAATAGTGTGGAAGATGTGGGTAAGAAGCAAGCCAGGATTGAAAGACTTAAAGACGATCCTTACTACATCACATCCTCCTCTTCTGATAAGAGAAAAGATAAAGCGAAAACAAAAAAGCTAATTCAGATAGATGAACCAGAAAGTGGTGCTAGTAATTCTGATTTACTCTCTCTTGATTCGGTGAAACCTAAAAAAGTGAAACCCAGAAAGATAAAAAAGGAAAAAGTGTTAATTTTAGCAGAAGAAAATGTTTCAACTTCTAATAGACCTGAGTCTCAAAGCTCTTTTATACCCACTCCCATTAAAACGGAAAACAATGTGAATAAAAAGAAGAAGAAAAATTTTCTCAAAATTGATTCTTCAAACTTAGAAAATTTTGATATAAATGCATCAATGGAAAGCCCACTTGGAGATGGGGAATATGAAGTTGATTTGGATGAATTAAGAAAGAAATTAGAGGTTGTCAAATTGAAAGATAAGCCTAAGAAGAAGAAGAAGAATGAAGTTAGTACGGATAAAAGTCAACTGTCAAAGAAAAAGAAAAAGAAGATTACTACTTCAACTGAACTGGATCATCCCACCGTGAATGAACTTCAGCGTTCGGAGGCTGATAAGACCCCTGTAGATCAAGATGTGAAGTATGCAACCTCTGGATCTAAAACAGGAACTCCAGAATCTGTAATTGAAGTTAAAAAATCGAACAAGAAGAAGAAAAAGAAGGCCGTAATCATATAGTTTTACATTATGAATAAAACAAGAAAGAAATGGTTTCTAAGAAATACATTTTTTTTTTCCTTTATTTCAGTTTTTTAGAAATGCATTCTTTATATATATAATTATAGATATTAATATATTTACTAGGGTAATGGCATATATAGATATCTCTCAAGTAGCCGCATTAGAAAAGTCTTTTATTGAGCCATTACTACCTAATTCATACTGTTGAACTTTTACTATACAATGGCTTTGGAAACAATTCACTTTTAATGGAATCACATGGAAAAAAGAAAGGGAGTCTAGTGAAATAGACGTATACCAACTACTTTTGTGAGTTTTTGGACATTAAACCAATTATATAGTTAATGTAATTAATGCAATTTGTTTGGTATAGGTGTATTAAAAATTGGTTATGCTCATGTAAAACACAATATTGGGCTGCTATATATAAGTACACTTTGATTTTAGCTTGACAACTAGTTGAAAAGTTTATATATTATTTTAGATATACATTGTTGTGAATACTATTTGCTCAATATTGAAACAATCTCAGCATACACCCAATTAGCACCATATCAATAACCCAAGAGGAATGAGGAACATAGATTAGGTCACAACGTAATCGATTTAAGCAACATAATGGTCCTCTAACCCTTCACTAAAGGAGTAGTTTCCGTAGTTTCCCCTTCGCTATCCGTGTTAATATCTGATACAGAGACTTCAGTTTCTTCTTGTTGCTCAGTTTCATCTTCAATTTCTTGGGGTTTTTTAGCTAATTCGCTTTTGGTCTTGGCATATCCAAGAGATTCGTAAGTCTTTTGCATGATTTTTCTTGTGTTTTCACATAATTCATCAATTTGTTCCTTAGTTTCCACTTTTTCAGTCAGAAGTGGCTCTAAAACGTCTATGACAATTTCACCGCCTTTGAAAACTCCCGTCTTCGAATGGAAAAGAGTAGAGTAGTTACTGACAACAATAGGAATAACGGGAATTTTAGCTTGAGATGCTAAATGGAATGCACCTTTTTTGAAAGGGAGTAACTCCAACTTGTCTGAACCAGATCTGGTACCTTCTACAAACATGAAAAGACCTCTTTTTTCATCTCTGAGTTGTTTTAATGAAGCCTGTAACAATTTTCTAGCTTTTACCCCATTAGAACGATCAATAAAGAAAGTTCCAGAGAGAAGCATAAACCATCCAAGAAATGGGAAATATTTTAAAGCTTTCTTGGCAGTGACAGTATACCCAGGTTGAAATACTCTTCCCAACATTAATATGTCAATGGCAGATTGATGGTTTGACACAATGATAGCTGGAAGGTTCTTCAATCTCTCTTCATTTTTAATGGTAATCTTTATTCCTAAAGCAGAGCCACAAACACTATAGAATACTTTAGCAACTGTGTATTGAGCGTACTGTTTCTTACGGATCAAACGTAAAGTGATTGACAGTATAATCCCATAAACAGCACAGCCACATACCAAAGATCCATAAACTACAGACCTGAAGAAGTAATTGATGCTTTTCAACAAGCTCATTTTTAATGAAAGTACAACTGTACTAAACTCGATAAATGAAAGGGAAAAAAAAAACCCCAGTGCACTCCAGACCAATTAAATTATAACCAGAATTTTGCAATTAATTTTGCATTTATTTTTGCAATTAATAGTGAATAAATATGAAATTGAAATTGATAGGTGGCTGAAACTAGTAAAAAAAAAAAAATCGTTTACGTACGGAGAAGTAAACTTGTAAAAAAAAAAATAAGTACTCGACTATGAATAGTAAATGCTCTAAAACTAAGTAGAAAATAATTAAGCTTTATAGTTTATTATTTAAATGACTTCAAAGAAGATGAAAGAAGCTTTTATGATTTGCTCCTCAAAGAAGTTGGGATCTTTATAAATGTTAGTATGTCTGTATAATAAGGACCCAAGTTGTTGCACTATAATTCAATTACCAATCGCAAGCTTGCGCAGCATTTACCAGCAAATTACATAAAAAGGATTCCACGCCTTAGTCAATTGTTCAAATATTCAAGCTTCACATACTACAATGTTGTTGTCATTCATAAGCCCAAAATTCTGCACATACTAAAGATGCAATTACCACATATATGTCATTGGAATTTCTTTAAATCATTGTTTACTACAATCGCCCCATCCATCCCCTCTCCAACAATTGGCACCGTAGTCTGAATACCAAACTCAAGGATAATGCAAAAAATAATTTTTTACAAAACGCAAAAATTATTTAAAAAATCTGTTGTAAGAAATTGGTTTTCGAATTTAATTAGACTATATATAGTTAGATCCAGTGTTTCGAAAATTGTTGAACTCGATATTTCCAGAGATTAGCAACATGTTATTAGTGGGATCCTTGCGTTTTCTTCCCAAAAATTAAACCATCTAATCATTTCTATCGTTTTAAGTAGCTTTAATTAGATTAGGAGTTTGGCAAAAATTGAAGCAAAACTAAAAGTGGAAAAAAAAAACAAAAAGTGCTTTTCATTGCAAAGAAAATAAAATAAAATAATATAAAATAAAATACAATACAATACAGTACAATATATTAATCTTTTCGATCAACTTTCAAGTCTTGCTTTGAATTGTTCCTGCGCTTTATCATCTACAGAATTTATCAGCAGCTTTCCCACAGCATAACTGTACATAATGGCTCCTCGTACACGCTCCAAAAGCAGGACGTCAGATAACGCTTCAGTCAATGCTAGATCCACCGCCCAAATTTTCCTCAATCCTGACCAATTGGAAAAAGAAACCAAAAAGACTGTTGTTGAAACCCCCACTGCAACTCAAACAGAGGCAGAAGATGATGATAATGATGCACCTGAGAACTATAATTTCCCTTTGAACTACATTTTCATGGTCCAGGATTTTTTGAATGAAAATTTGACAACCGGTAAATTCATTCAAGTAATGACTATGGGGTATTTATGTCAAATCATTTATCTTTATAACCAGCAATTAGTTCTTGATAACTACCAGGTCGTGGGTTTTAATGTTGCAGGGATTGTAGTTTCTTTGATTCTTGCTTATTCAAGCAAGAAAAAGAACCATTTGATCAATCCTGCTGTTTATGCTTATCCAGAGTTGCCAGATTTCAATCATTTTTATTCCGTTTTCATTCCTTTGATGTTAACTCTACTTTTCAAGCCGGAAAATTTGTTGTTGAACTTATCTTTAAATTACTTTATTGTGGATAATTTACCTATTGCCCTAAACGTTTTTGCTAGTATTATGTTTTCTTATATCTATGATTCTGATCAAATCACAATACAAACTTGCAAGCAGATTGCGGTTTTTACATTTCTTAGAATGTTTATAAAAAATATCAATGAAGAATTTCCTCAAGAAGACGATCAACACATGAGTAAAGAACAGGAAACAGATGAAGATGATGAAGATGATAGTGAAAACGAAGATCTGGACGATAATGATGAAACAGATGACAGTATAAAAGTAGTTACCAAAGAGCCCATTAAACCAAAAGTATCCATGAGCAATGCAGAATGTCATTTGATTACATTGCTCTTGAGCAAAATTTTGATTGTTGATTCTACCGTTAATTCATTGAATAATGATCCATACTTGGCAATTGTGATTCTTAAATCGTTATTAATATCATTAATTTTTGCATTGGTTCCTATTTACCCTGTTTTCAAGCTCTATAAGACTCAAGATGAAAGTACTGGTTTTGCTAAATTACTTGCTATTTTCATTTCTGGGGCATCTTGTTTAATCATTTATTTGACCACAAACTATCAATTAAGCCCTATATTAGGGAAAGATCCTATCCCATGGCTTTTAGAATATATCTTTGCTAACCAGAATAGAATTAGATTAATCACTATCTGGGCATCAGTGCTGATTGGATTAATCACGTTTGTCTTCACTTTTGCTGATAAATTCTCTTTGAATTGGAGAAGGAAGGTATGGCATTTTGCTTTATTCGGAGTTCTTTTCTTCACCAATGGATTAACTCAAGAACCAGTTTTCACTTTGATTAGTATCGTCGGAATTTTCTTTATTATGCTTATAGTAGAAATCATTAGATACAATAAGTTTACCATTATTGGTAAAACTTTGCATACTCAATTGAGATTATTCCAAGATACTAAAGATCTCCAAGGACCTTTGAATTTATCTTATATTTTTCTTTTGACTGGCACTGTAATTCCTATATTCATTAATAACTTGTTTTTAAAGCAAGATATTAGTCAATATTCATTCATTGGACTTATTTTCTTGGGCGTTGGTGATTCATTTGCATCTATCGTTGGTCAAAAATTGGGTAAAAATAAATGGAGAGGTTCTAACAAGACTATAGAGGGTTCTATTGGATTTTTCATGAGTACTTTAGTCTCCTTCTCTATAATTCATTACTTTTATCAAATTGAAGTAGACAATTGGGAATCAATGATTGTTTGTTGCTTGATTGGATGTTTGTTAGAAGGAAGCGCTGAAATGAACGATAATCTTTTGATTCCAATGTATGGATTCATATCTCTCTATGCTTTGAATTCTAAACCAGAGAGTAAATGAATGAAACATATATATATATATAACTAGGACAATCTACAAGTCATTGGTATCCTTAGTATCAATACAATAGATATTGTAATATATAGTTTACTTTAAGATACACTTGAGTTAAAATAAAATACCTCGGTATTTAATTGTTATGTAGTCTGCAAAGTACCGAATATGAATGTTATATTCTGCAGGGCAAGCAAGAATTAACGGAAGATCTATTAAAAAATTAAGCATATTAAACTCATTGTATTTATTTTTTGTCTTTTTTTGGTTTTGAGTAAAAAAATATAAATGTTGGTAAACTATACAATCTTTAATTTAGTTTAATAATGCATCAATGTTAAGTGTTCTACTGTCTCAACATTCTTGATCATAGAAAATAAATAAATGCATTATATCTCCAATTAACATTTACCAGTTACGCCCACTTCTCACTCGTGACATTTATTTCATATTGATTTATTTCTTTGGCTTTTAGTCGCAACTGAATTTTGCATTCATACTATCAAAATTTACTTAACCACGGCACTATTCACCATGTGCTGTGCTTGAAATTAGGTGTAGAGATGTAGGAAATGAATACTACTCACTTTAAAAAAAGTTTCTAGAAAAAAAAAAACTAAAAGTTTAGCAGCATAAAAACTACAACAAGAAAAAAAAATTCCAAGATGTAGCAAACAATAAACTCCTAGAGCCGAAACCCAAGTATCAAATTTTTGCTTTGTTATATACATCTTTGAAATTGAAAACCATTGATAAGTTTGTCCCTTTGTAAGAAAAAACCAAATGATTTAAAATTATGGCTTTGTATTAGTAAATAAAACGGATTTAATTGTTTGAAACTTGTCATTTAAGTTTTTGATTTAAGTTTTGGACCATTCCCTTAAATAAGTTTTTTTTTTAAAAAAAAACGTTACTACAGGAAGGATTACGAAAGGGAAGAATGCCCCGATTTCGTTGTTCACTAGTTATTTGTTTTGATTAATATCCTGGGTGGCGCATGCATGATATTCTAAAAATTTGGAAACAAACAATCAAATTTCGAGCTGTTTGTATTTTTAGTTCAGCCTATTATGTATAGATAGCTTACATATCATTTATTTGATTATAGTTTTTCTTTTTTTTTTTTTTTTTTTTTTTTTTTTTTTTCCAAACAGAAGGTTAAGGTTAAAGCCTGTTTAGATTTTTCTGTAATCCACTTTTCGAGGCTCCTCATTAACTTTTGTAGGTATATATCAAAAATCTGCTAAAGATTCCATGTATTTTTTCTATTTTAGAAAAGACAAGTTTCAATTTTAATGCATTTGCGTTTTTTGTTAAAAAAATAATTATTAATTCAAGTGAGTGATGCTTGACTACCTCGATATAGTACTTTTAAATCATACTCACAGGATAGGTAATTCCACTCGGTCCTACTCGATCCAACACTCCTGATACTTAGATATCCAAAGTAGTATAATTGGTTGGATGATTTAAAAATTTCCCTTGTAATGGGAAATGGTTATATTGCTTACAATTTTGAGGCATAAATCTTAAAGAACTTCACACACCCCTATTGTTCAAATCAGTTTCAATATATCTATGGTTTAGAGGATAAGTCTCACCTTGCTCAAGTAGAAGATGTTTTGAATAGTGAATCAAAAATAATCACTCACGAATGCTCTTTAAATTTGATACCAACACGTTGTTTTCATGTAAAAAAAAAAGAAAGCCTAGTAACTTTTAAAGGTGATGTTTGCTAAAGTGCTATAGGATGTTTTATTGAATTGATCTCTACTTTATTATAATTAATTTACCTATTTTATTTATTTTATTTGTCGCATTTATTATATTGGATTTACTTATTATATGGATTCTATTTACTGCAATACATTGTATTGCGTGCTTTGATTTTTATATAATTTATTATTTATTTGTTTCCACTTATTTATTTTCACTTATTTATTGATTTTATGCATCATGATGCACTTCACGTTAATTATTTTTTAAGGCTAATATTCAAGAACATGGGATTGCGATATTGAGAAACAATTTGATTAAGTTTGATCTAGATCGTAGAAAAGATATTCGTCATCATTGACTCAGTATGTTATTGCGATTTGCAAAACGGTTGGATTTATCAAACCGTAATACTACGAGCAAATAGAACAAATAGCAAAAAAAATGATTAATACAAAATATGGGCTCGTAACAAACTTATTTGAAAGGCTACATATATTTTAGTTTTAGATTTATTAGTCCAGCTTATTTAAAATTTATCATATGAATTTGTTAACAAATAACTTCGGAGTACCGTTAGATATACATAATACTTTTCTATGAAAATTATTTTTCTGTTTGTTCAAAGACTTGCATTCTTATTTTTTTTTTCAGTTAAATACCTATTACTATCTATAATCCATTTAAAAAATATATTATTTTGACAAGCTTTTCCTAACAGAGCTTATTCTCCGAGAAAAATCGATTAGAATTAATATTTTAAAGTTTATTAATAAGCCTCATTGTTGCATATAAATATAAATCACTTACATTAAATACATACATTGATTGCCCAAAAATAATTTTGGGCCTTGGGAAAGAAATTTAATATAACAAATAATCCATTTCATACATAAGCACTTCAAAAGAAAGATTACATTGAATTATACAGCGTTCCTATCTGAGAAAAAAAAAAAAAGAATCCTTCACATACATTCTTTGATTCTTCATTACCACATACTACATAAATATTCATGATAGGAATATTTAGTCGCTTTTACATGAATAGTCCGTGCCATAAACTCAACTAATATGTCTGAAGTGTTTCCAATATCTTGTTTAGCATGTCGGCGACTCAAAATCAAATGTAATAGAGTAAAACCATGCAAACAATGTGAACGTAAAAATACCGTTTGTGAATTTCCCCTGACTTTCAGAAATGCAGCAGTTAGAAGTGAACGCCAAGATCCTAGTGTAACTGAAGAATTGGAATCTTTGAAAAAAAAATATGAAAAGCTTCTGAATTATAGTTCTGAATTGGAAATTACGAATAAGAAGTTAACAATTCAACTCCAAAAAAGTCAAAATGAGGATATTAACTCGAACACAAATCAAAATTATAAGAGTTCATTGAATTACAATGAAAAGACTATTACTAGATATAATTCAGTAGAAGATATTAAAGGGAACTTTAGCAACGATAAAGCTATAGTGATATCTGGTGAAACCACTGAGGAAGGCGAAAAATATTATGGACCTTCTTCATCAGCTTATATGATTGATAGCTTGAAGAAAAATGAAGTTATATCTTCTTCTGGTGCGCTTAGTGCTGAGTTTGCAAGTCCAAATGAGGAATTGCCACCAAACGATATAAAATCCAACATAACATTGAATGAGCATCATAAATCGGAAAATGACAAGTCAGAATCTAAAAAATCAAATGAAATGCAAGGAACTCTGAAAAAAGATTTACCTTGTTTTACTAAAAACAGAGAACAAAATATTTTCATTATTAAGCTGTTGGTAACTTTGTTTTTTCGTCAAAATGTTTATTATCGTACTTTTATAAATCAAAAAGATGTTATGGAATTTTTAACTTCTTTCAAATATATCAATGATGATGATTGGGAACATGATGATGATTTATTATTATTATACATGATTTTAAGCTTACTGGTTTTAAGAGCAACTCCCAAAACTTTAGCCGATTTAGGTATTATATCAAGTGGTTTGTATAGGAAATCATTTAAAATCAAAAAGCAAATTGTGAAACATTTGTTATATCCTTCATTTGAAGAATTAAGGCATAATCTTTTGAATGAATCTATTCTGACTATTCAATCATATATCTTATGTGTAGAGCTTTACATGATTGAACAAAGATATGAAGAATCGTGGTCTATGATGTTCCACACCACTTCTATTGCCTACGCGATTGGATTGCATGCCATGAGAAAGATTCGATTTCAAAATGTTTTCTCGCATAATAATTCAAACAGTTTAACGAAAGAAACAAGACATCTGTCGAGTTCATCTTTAGCACAAGATGATGAAGAAGATAAAGTTCGAGATATTGAAAGATTCAAAGTATGGTTTGCCTTGAAAAATATAAGTGGCCAAATATGTTCTACATTAGGTAGACCTAATCCAATCTCTATTCAAGTCAATTCAAATATACTCAAATCGATCGATTTCACTGAATTGAAAGAAATAGATTATAATGAATTAAAAGTTAAATTTTTATTAAAGAGTGGTCAAAGTGAATGTCTCAGATTATCCAACATGATGTTAATTGAAAATTTTATGGTTGATTTCACTTTCCAAAATGTTTTGGATTTGAACAATGTATTTGAATTGGAAACAAAACAATTAGAATGGTTTTATGAAAACCGTGATAAAGAATTAATTTCGTCCATCAATAAACCTGTTGTCCGGAATTCTTCTGATGCTATAGATGATTCCTCAGTTCAACTAGATGTGACTAATTTATTACTTGATTTAATAACTCTTTACGTCAACAGAGCTAAACTCCTAGAAGCATTTCTCAATAGTTTCTCCGATGATCAAGCGGGTACTCAAATATCAGAAATTTTGAAAAATTCAATCATGAAATTCTTGGATTATATTGTTGTTTTAGTTGATGTTTTTCTTGATCATTATCCGGATATTTTCAGTGAACTTCAAGAGGCTGGCGCTGTGGGGAAGTTTTTCCGATACCATTATCCATGCTTATGCTCTTTTGTTTATCAAGGGGTTATAGTGATTTTCACTTTCTTACATTATAGATATACCGAGTTTGTTAATGTCCAATCTAAAAATATTGAGAATGCTTATATTGGTGATTTCTTGAACGTTTTAGAACAAAAATTAAACAGTTTAAAGCGAATAAATAGGAAACTGGAGCTGATTGAAATTTTCAACTTGTGGCCTTCCAATATTAAGTTGCTTATTGACAAGATTCTTCGTCACATTCAAAGTATTAATAAGAAAAGAATAAATAGTGAGCGTGATATACTCAGAAATGAGCTTGACAATTTTAGTAAAAGTTTTGGAGATAGTGAATTGGATGAATTTTTCGGATTTAATATTAATGATCCATTTTGGCTTAGAAATCCAGGTAACTTCCCATACTACTTAACTTCACCTAGTGAAGATACAGTTTCAGCGACTACAGATGGATCACCGTGTACTCAGAATAAACCGAAATCTCGATCTTCCAACCAAAGTGATTACCATACAAACTTGTCAGCTGATAGACCATATGGTTTGGATAGTCGAAGCGTTACCGATAAACAACCTTCTTTAAGTGAACAAACTTCTATTCAATCTCAACCGGAACCCAATGACATTCAATATGTTCAAGCTGATTATGAACTTTCTTATAACCCCAATACTAGTACTGGTCCTTTGGTTCGTGAAGGTCTATATGAGGAATCTAATGTGGTGGGATCCATTGGTAACACATGTCCTCCATATGATCAAAAGTACTCGTATACAAACCCAGAATATATTGACCCATCAACGTCACATCAATTACCAAATCAACATGTACAGCACCAAGTTCAAAATCTCCCATCAATAACTCAAAGTCATCAACATCCACCTTACCATCAGCAAAAACCTGGTCTTGGAAACTCATCTCAACATTTGGTTCAGCAACCTCCTATGTCTCACCAAGATGGATTGCTTTTACGACCTCAGCTATTACATCAAAGTACTCCTAATGTTACAAATGATGGGGTGCATTCACATTTGCAAAATCAAGGTCAAATGTCTCAGTCCCAATTTCCTCTACAATTGCTTTCTATTGATAGTAGTAGTGATGCATCACAATCAATTCACTCTTCAAGCAGTTATCAAGATGACTCGTGGGTGGACAACAAGAGACTGAAAAGATAAGTGTGAAATATTGCACTTTTGTCATAACTTCTATTTGAAATTAACTTTGCTAATTAGTTTAAACTTTAATATGTAAATTATTGACTTATTTATAAAGTATATCTATATATATATATAAACAATTATATATATAGTTTAAGAAATCCCATATATATGCTAATATAACTAGGGTTTATAGTAATTCCAAAAGGTAAATTGGTGACAATAGGTTGCAACTACAAAAATCGACCTATTGATGCACCTGTACTTAACAAAAATCGGAAGACTGCATGCCGCTTTCTCCATAAAATCGGTACAACCTTGTAACTTGCCCCTCCCGCGAATTTACACAAAACTGGGATTTAGGCATTTCATTCTCAAATTGTAAATCCAATTGGCAAAAATAAAAAAATAAAGCCCAAAATTGGTATATTCTGCAAGTGCTGAATACTTTTTAAAACAAACAGAAACCATGTCCACCAATAAGTTCTTTCTGTTCCTTTTCTCTAAGGAATCCCTTAGATATATGTGTACAACCCACTTCTGGGGTCCAGTATCAAATTTCGGTATCCCCGTTGCCGCTATCTTGGACTTGAAGAAGGATCCCAACTTGATTTCAGGTCCTATGACCGGGTCATTGATCGTTTATTCATTGGTTTTCATGAGATATGCCATGGCCGTTACTCCTAAGAACTATTTGTTATTTGGATGTCATTTCGTTAATGAAGCTGCTCAATTGGCTCAAGGTTTTAGATGGACCAAGCATCATTATTTTGACAACAAGGAATCTTCAAAAGTTGAAGCATAATTTTAGTGTTGTTCCCATCTCAAACGATGCATTTATGTTATTGAATTATTTATATTATTCGTTAAATATTGAATTTGGAGCGTCGACTCCTTGTGTAGGTCCAAATTCCTCTTGGTTAGAATCAAACCCTTCATCTGCTATAGAATTATCGTTAAAATGAGCCATATGAGTTCGGTTCGAGTTTCCCTTGTTATTCCCAGATCCCAAAGCAGTTCCTCTCATTTGTACTTGTAAATCTTCATCTTCTTCACTTCCGTAATCTGTATCTGCTTCGTGCATGTTATTAACTGAAATTTTCCTTTTCTTGCAATTCTGAGAATCTTCATCTACGAAAAGTAAAACTGGTTCAGTTGAGTTCTCTTTTTGCGTAACGGCTGTCGTTGTGAAAAATCGGTTAGTCCTAGAGTTATTCAAATTCAAATTAGCTTTCAGTTTTGAACTAGCCCCATTATTTTTAACCGTTTCATTTTGAAGAATTTGAACAGGTTTTAAGACTTGATCCAGATTGGTGCTTGGACCATTATTATTCGTTATTTGGAGAAATACGATCATATAATCATGATGATAAAACTCAAAGATGATCGCATCTCCAGCTTTTTTAAACATAACTTCAATGATGTCAGAACTGGTGGTTTCTTTGGTGTCTTCCAAAGATCGCACTAAATTAATAAAGTTACGGAAATCTTTCAATCTGAAATTAATAGATTCATTTGGAAATGATGGATCAATGTTATGACCTGATAACTCTTCTAGTAATAATGATATACTAACCGACATTGGTTGCTTAAGGTATTCACGGTCTTTCATGATTTGCTTGGTATATGCATTCAATAATATATTTTCTTTATTAATTTCAATTTTGAAGTCTTCAGTAGCTGAAGGAATCATTTCTAGAAATTGCTTCAATATCAGAATTTCCAATTTAATGAATTTCACTTGACCTTCATTGGTTTCCAATTCTTGGCGATATTGTTGCGGTAATTGAATCAGATCTTTCACCACGGGTTGATAAGCAGCTTGATATTTTTTAACGATCAACTTTTTCGTTTTGATTTCTATTAATAATTTGAACCTTATCGATTCAGGGCAATTTGGAGACCAATCTGTCCTGAAATGAACATAATATAGATCAGAAGAGTCTAAGTTTTTGAAAAGCACCAACAAATGTCTAGATCTAATCACAAATGAATAAGAATCTTCTTCGATTCCTTCATCGCTTAGAGTAGCAAATTCTGGGTGAAATTCGTGGAAATATGATCTGGAAAACTTGATCTCACCGTACGATATGCGAGCGTTACCAACTGCGGACAAGCAAAGAGAGTCACTAGATATAACAAACTTGATATTTTCGGATATTGCAGCCAAGCTGATAATTGCCCGACTCCATGCTGGGATGTGCTTGTCTATAACCCCGATAAAAGACATTGAAATGATTCTAAATCATTGATATACGATTAATAGTAATTATGATGAAATAATTGAAAAACATTTTAACGTCGCATGTCGTAAAATTATGCGAAAATAGCTTCAGTAATATTTAGGATATAGATTTCCAATCTGAGGGGGAAAAATAAAACTGTATACTGAAGAAATAACGATGATAAGATAAATATGTTCGCAAAACTAGATATTTCTCCATTTTGTAAAATAAAAAAATAATAATACAATTGACTCACCCACCACTCTATCATGATAAATATTCTTGTAATTAACCCTAATTCATCTCGTGAAATGACAGACAACTTGGAGAAAATACTTGTTGTACCTGAAAATACAAAATTTCATTTCTACACTGCTCCAGCACAAGGTCCAAAAGAGATCACGCCAGATCTTTCTACTCGTTCAGCTGAAGTAGCCCTCCCAGATTTATTGGCCAAGGGAGTGGTGCAAAAATATGATGGATTTTTAGTTTGCTGTTACTCGGATCATCCATTGGTATATTCTTTAGCAAAGCATACTGATAAGCCAGTTTTAGGTATAATGCAAGCTACCTTATTGTATGCACTTCTGAGCGCCAAGAAGCTGTTTATCTTAACTAGTGTCAATGAGTGGGAAGCAGTTTTAGATGAAGGTATTAAAAAATTTGTTGGATCTGTTGATTTCCCATTTCAGAAATTCCAGAAAACTAAAGCTCTTGATGTAAATATCTTAAGTTTAGCTGATCCAAAAGAATTGGCCAAAATAACCAATCGAGTGAAACAGGTACTTGAAATTTATAAGGACGATCAAATTGATTGTGTATTGTTAGGGTGTGCTGGAATGGCAGGTTTGGATGCAAAATTGACTGCGTTATTCCCAGGTATAAAGTTTATTGACAGTTGCAAAATTGGTGTTGAGTTTTTAATGGGTTTAATTCGATTCAATAACAACATTAAATAAATTGGTATTAGGCTACACCAAGTAGAAACATACAATTATATATATTATATTTTTTTTACAAATTGTAGGGAAATTATTGTACCTTTTTTTGTTTTCTTTTTGAGGTACGAATTGCAAATGAAAATGAATCAAAGACAATCAAATATATATAACGGTTTGATTAATTCAACATAAGTTCTATTTTATCATTACATTACTAACCCCTTTATCAGTACCCCCCCCTCTCCTACATTTAGAAAGTTTCATCATCTTACAGTCTCAACCATATTTTTACTACAAAAAAAAACTGCGAAATTAATCACTTGGAATTTAATGTACCCCAACCTGGATTGTGGAATTTCATTACACAAAATAGAAATGGAATTCACTAATTTTAGCGCAACAATAATATTCATTTTTCTTTCAACCGCCAAATATACTTTCGATCTTAACATGTTCAAAAAAACACTATTTTCTTCGGGTACCAATTCATCCAATGATACGAAAGAACCCACGAATCCTAACCCATCTACAAGCTCATTAAATGAACCATCATCAGAACCAGATAGCATTGGAGAAACGTATTCACGATTAGGGAAAAGGTCAACATTATTACAACGATTAAGAAAGAGCAAGACAGAGCCATTGCAACTGGAAAAACAATCAAGTGATCTGGGGAATACCAATTCTAATAGTAGCGAGTCATTGAATTTACCCCCTTTATCTCCTATACTGCTTCATGGATTTAAGTCGTCTACGAAGCATAGACTTTTAGATGATGAGTTGGCAGATAATATTCGTAATATATTACCGGCGAGATATCAATTATTCGATGATTGGTATTTGGATTACTCATTAGAGCAACATGGAATCTCATTAAAAACTTTGTATCGTAACTTGGATCCGGATTATCAAAGACAATTGAAAAGAAACAAATTGGAACTGGGTTACGCTGACAATGTAGTTTCTTCGTTGGTGATAACGCATAACGGTAATACGCTGTACCTGGAAAAACGGAACCATGGGTATGTTTTAATAATTAAAGACGAAAATAATTCTAAATTTGGATGTTTCCTTAATGAACACTTAAAACCCATGGATCATAAGCGGTATTATGGTAATGGAGAATGTTTTCTTTGGAAAGTAGAAACTTATGATCCTAGAAAGTTGACTCATTACAAGGAAGGTAAAGATACTTTACTGCATGAGTTGCAGGACCTGAATAATAGCAAACTGCAAGACAATGATGCGTATGAACAGGAAGACCTGGCTAATATTACCCACAATCGATCAAATTCAACTTCAAATTCAACTCAAACTCGGTTCAAAGCTTTTATGTATACAGGAGTCAATGATAATCTCATATATTCTAATTTAGATTTTATAGCTGTTGGATCGTCCGATGGCAAAAATGGATTATGGATTGATAAGTCTTTAATCAAAGGTGTTAGTTGTCAATGTGATACGTTTGGTAATGAGATTCTAAACTCTCACGTTCATGATAAAGTGGGACGTTTCAAGATTATGGGATTGGAAATATGGAGGATCGGAGATTACAAACATTGAATTTCTGCGGGCCAGTGATTCTTTCCGGAAATATTAATTTTAGATATGCTATAAACGACTCAATTCATCAAAGTGTAAGTGTTGTAGTTAATTATTTAAGTGAACGATACTCGTGTGTAAGTTTCAAGTTCCAATACGCTGCACATAGTCCTGTATACATGTACTTTTTTTGCACCCAAAACCTCAATGCGGTTTCAACCTTGTCGCAAATGTTTCATTTTCGACTTGAATCCACATGTTGGAAGAATATATTTAAATAGAATGAAATTTGACAGAATAATGAAAAAGCCAACATGCTTCTGTTATACAAACTTGCCTTATGTGGGCTTTTTTCTCTGGTCATTGCTCTGTTGGATTTAGATGATAGACAAATTCACACTCAATACACTTATGATCCAACTTCTACAACGGTTGCTACTGTTGAGGACATTTCTACCATAGTCTTGACTATTACTTCCTGTGGAAATTATGAGTGTCTGACAACTACTGTGAAAACTGGCATTACTACCATGACAACAATTAAGTATGGTGCAACTACAGTTTACACTACATATTGCCCATTAACTGATCAACCAAGTACAGTTCCCAGTATTCCTCCTGAAACCTCTAGTACTACTTTGGAATTGAGCAAAAGTGAAAGTAGCAGTGAAACCACTACTTCAAGTTCTGTTCCAGTTACAAGTAGCAGTGAAACCACTAGTTCAAGTTCTGTTCCAATTACAAGCAGCAGTGAAACGACTAGTTCAAGTTCTGCTCTAACTACAAGTAGCAGTGAAACCACTAGTTCAAGTTCTGTTCCAATTACAAGCAGCAGTGAAACGACTAGTTCAAGTTCTGTTCCAATTACAAGCAGCAGTGAAACGACTAGTTCAAGTTCTGTTCCAATTACAAGCAGCAGTGAAACGACTAGTTCAAGTTCTGTTCCAATTACAAGCAGCAGTGAAACGACTAGTTCAAGTTCTGCTCTAACTACAAGTAGCAGTGAAACCACTAGTTCAAGTTCTGTTCCAATTACAAGCAGCAGTGAAACGACTAGTTCAAGTTCTGCTCCAATTACAAGCAGCAGTGAAACGACTAGTTCAAGTTCTGCTCTAACTACAAGTAGCAGTGAAACCACTACTTCAAGTTCTGTTCCAGTTACAAGTAGCAGTGAAACCACTAGTTCGAGTTCTGTTCCAATTACAAGTAGCAGTGAAACCAGTTCCGTTCTAACTACAAGTAGCAGTGAAACCACTAGTTCGAGTTCTGTTCCAGTTACAAGCAGCAGTATAGTCTCGAGAAGTAGCTCAAGCAGTTCAAAAACCGTCTCCACAGTTTCTTCATCTTTTTCCTATACAACTTCCTCAATTTCATCAACAACCGTTAGTGTAACTTCAACTACTCCCCAAATATCGTCCACTCAGTCCACCTTCATTTCTAGTATATCATCTGATACTACTGAACTGACCGAGTCTACAAGTTCAAAAATATATTCCTCTAGCAATCCACCTTACCACACTTCATCCTCGATTGATTTCACTTCAGTAACTTCACTGGTGTGCTCAAATGACTACTGTTCAACAACAACATTTACATCAAACGAAATTAGTACTACCGTTATTACAATCACTAGCTGTGAAAATGAAAAATGTCATAAATCTACAATGACAACCGGTATTACAATGATAACAACAACTGTTAGTGGAACCACAACCAGTTATACAACTTACTGTCCTTTAACGTCTGAAACATTTTCACAACCTACTTCTACTACTCTCTCAACTCTGTCAAAAACCGATCTCACTGTTTCAACTACAGCTTCTGAAGAAACAATTAATAGCAGTACATCAACTACAGCTTCTGAAGAAACAATTATTTACAGTGAATCAACTACAAATTCCGAAGAAACAATTACTAGTAGTGCTTCAACTTCAACTTCAACTTCTGAAGAGACAGTCGTTACCAGTACATTAACTGAAGAATCGAGTAACACCAAATCAGTTTCCTCAACTAGCCATATTCCACCTTTTGAACCTTCTGTTTCTTCAACGATTACATCAGAGACGACCAGTTATAGTACAGGACCTTCACAACCAGTTTTAATTTGTACAACTTGTGATGAAAATTCAATAAAATCATCCGGCTCTACATGCACTGGATCATCTAAAATGCTGAGTATTGCAAGTACTTCAATTACTTCGAGTAGGGCTTCTACAACTCTAGAAAAATCAACAACCACTTCATCTAGTAGTACTTTAGATTCTTTAACAAACGCGAGTACGAACATCTCATCAACCTTGAGCCAATCTACTCATAAAGCAAAAACTAAAAGTTCTTTCGAGCTGACTTCAGCTACTACTAGTACTACTACTGGAACATTTACTGGTTCTACATCGAGCTCATTATGCTCAGATTGTAGTCCCACCTACCTTATTCCTACAGAAAACAATGGTGTTGTATTTGAAGTAAACTATGCTATCCTTGCACTTGGTTACATTTTACAATTAGTTTAATATAAATTGTTCATTATTAAAGATCAATGATATATAAAGTATTTAGTGACCTTCATAAATTTGCACTCCGTTGAGGATATAGTGCAGTTTAAATATATGGGCAAAGCCTTGTTGAAATGAATCTGTAATGCAAATATAATTCGTTAAGTTCATGAATGCATACGCTGTTTTTTAAGCATTGTTGAAAGCTTAAATGGCAAAAACATGTTGAGGGTTTTGCCAAGCGTTAAATAGGTGCTAAATGTAGCTCCCTGATGTGTATATGTTTAATTAGATAAACTTTGTAAGAGGTCGAAAATGGTATCATTACCTGAAACAAAATCGTTATTGACTAAATTACACAAGACGTAGTTGTTATTGAATTCTTGGGTAAAATTGGAAAAACTTTCAAGAGCCGAAACATCAGCTCCAGTAGACTTGACAGTTTCACTTTGAACAACTTTACCCCATTCATCAATTAAACGATAAACTTCATCTTTCCAAGCTAAGAAAGAGACTTTTTCAACAATGGTTGGTTGAAGGATTTCTTCGCCTGGAAAGACACCCCAAGTTACTGCATTAATGTCATCTGGCTTAGTGTTAGTCGATAATTCTCCCTCCTTATTGACAGCATAATAAGTTAAAATATTTAAATCAGTCCCCCCCAGATGCTTGCGATTGAAATCATCAATTTTTTGTAACAAAGATGGGATTAAGCTTTGATGGCAGAAAAATTCTAGATATTGCTTTTGATAAACGTAACCAACTTTTGGACCCCATCCATAAGTTGGATCACTTGAACGAACAGCATTTAAAGCAGGCTGAGAGTTCATAGTAATGAAACCAGATTGGTTCAATTTGATCAAATTGTCGGTAATAATCTTGGATTCAACACCAAGAGGACCATCAGACCATGGTAAAGCATTGATTTCTCCCTTAATATATTTAACAATAAGTTTAGAAAGCTCTTGTGCATTTTGTGGGCACCCCCATAAATCATAAGCTTTTTTAGGAGATTGTCTTAACAATTCGGTGGCCGAAAGATCAATATCACCAAACGCTGGAGATCTAGAATCACCCCATCTACCATTGGGGAATTCATCCCAACATGAAGTTCTTGAAACATAAGAGTGTTTTCTATTTTGCCAGAAAATTGGACGAACAGTTTCTTTAGTACGTTGAGGATGAAGGGATTTTCTCCATGGAAGAATGGATCCACCTATAACATCGTGCGATTTTGCCATTTCAATTAAGTTTAGATTCTCTAATACCATGACAGTAGCTCTTTCCAAGTTCATAGTATAAAAATGAAGATGGTTGACATATTTAGATTGCAAAAGTTTTCTGCACATGTCGGAAACAAGTTCAGTTCCACGTTCTCTTACAAGGTAGTCATCATCTTTTACTGGATCTAAAGCGTCCAAGAAATATTGAGGGATAACAATTTGGGACCATTTGGCTCGTCTAATAAAAGCAGCATAAGTAGAAATAGGCATGATACCTGGAATAATTGGAATTTCAATACCAACTTTTCTAAGCTTCCCACACCAAGCAATAAAATTATCAACATCATAAAACATTTGAGTGATAATGAAGTCTGCTCCAGCATCACATTTTTCCTTCAAATATTGAATCACTTGATCATCGTTTTCTTCTGGGAGACCTTCAGGGTAAGCAGCAACCCCTATATTGAAATGATTACCATATTTTTTACGAATATATTTAATCAAATCCTTGGCATACTTAAAGTCACCGGTTGATTCACTTCCATCTAATGGTGGATCACCTCTAAGAGCTAGAATATTTTGACAACCTGAAGTGTATGCCTTGGACAAGGCTTCATCAATAAGCTCCACAGCCATATTGGTACAAGTCAAATGCATACACGTCTCAAGACCAAGGGCAGATTGCGCAGTATAAACCATTTCATTTGTTAAAGTCAGAGATCTTCCTCCTGCATTCCAAGTTATATCAATGAAAACAGGGTTTAACTCGTACATTCTATCCATTCTATCGTAAAGATTTTGAACACCTTGAGAGGTTTTGGGAACGAAAAACTCAAAGGAAAAAGTAGCTTCTGGTGGATTAGCACAACCATGTGCTTGATTCAACTTATCAGATATCCTCATTGTAGGGAAACTATAAACCTAAGTCAAATATTTGTTAATTTTTGTGAATAATAGACTAAAAATTCCCCAATTGTAAAAGTAAAAAGCGGCAAAATAGTTGATGGTGTTATTTCAAAATTGCGTGCTGCTAATAAGTTACAATTTCATGTGACTCATGTGCCCACGCTTTAGAGTTGTATGCAAGAAACGATATAGATCTGCATACCGCAATCGGATCTATACAGTATAATAGCGTTCCCGTTGTGCGGTATTATGCATTTTTTTGTATTTTTGCATCTTTATCAATTGAATTAATTGGTTAGATTAAACAATAGATAGTACGACAGATAGACACAAATTTCCTACATTAAAAAAAAAAAAAGAAAAAAAAAATAATTTGGTGAGTAAAGTAAGGAAGTTTCAAACAAAATTTATAATAGCGATGGTTAGATTGATCAGTATAATGAAAAAAGTAAATTCCACTAAGATAATGAAAGCATAGAAACATCGGGAATATATACTATATTGAAAATCAATTTTATTGCACTATTTGCTTATTATAATAAGTTTGTTTTAATTTATTGTTGACAAAAAAAAAAAAATTAACTATTGAATTTAGAAGAAAGGGCTTAGTTTTCTCTTACTGTTCATATCCTGGCATGAATCATTGATTAGGTTTTACTTTTCATGAACGGCACTTTTATTTTTAGATTTTTGTTCGTTTATAAGTCAAAAAAATTTGAAATTCTATTTATAAAATATATATACTAATTTTTTGTAATGGCTTCAATTGTCTATAGCTTTCACATAAGCTATATTTTTTCAGCCCATTCTCTCTATAACTCGTCATAAATCCATTCAAGGTCATCACGATCATCATCTTCGTTGATCTCATTATAACTTTCATTTTCAACTTCATTTTCAACTTCATTCTCAACTTCATTTTCAACTTGATTATTGTTTAATATATCTTGTATATCTTCAGCTTTATTCAGTTTCACCAATTGTGCCATTTTCTGAATCTCATTATCGTATTCTATCCATTCTGGAACACTTCGTTTGACTCGATCTAATTTGGATTCTTTGGTCAAAGGATTATTGCATAAATCAATTGTTTTCGCTTTGCTTTTGCTTTCTTCTGAACACCATGTCTCACACCATAACCACTCTTGAGCTAAACTATGAATGGGTACCACTCGTTGTAAATTATTTGGTAAATCTTGATCCAAATTTGCGAGCGAGTTTGGATCAGATGACAATTTCTGATAGGAGGATCTTAAATGTTCTCCTACCCTATTTTGTCTAAAATTTTCCAAATCAACCACGAAAAGTGCACTAATATGGTATTTCAATTCATCATTCAATACATCTTTCCAGTATCCCTGCTTCCAAAATCGGAAACCTTCCATATCTGTTCTAGAATCACACATTGGTGTAAACCCATAAGCTGCTCCTTTTAAATCTTCATCCACAAGATCAGCCATATCAGTTCTCACTATTTGATCTGCATCAATAAATATTATTTTATCAAGTTCTTGAGGAAATAAAGTATCCAAGAACAATATCTTATACCCCCAAATCGTTCTTTGCTTTTCTCTTTGTTGGCGTAACCAATTTGGCCATTTGTAGGTTATCAATTCATAATCAAATTCATATTTTTCAGCCAACATTGGGAGTAAATCTTTAAATTCAGAAGACATATAGTTTTCAAGCAACCAAAATTTAATTGAATGTTTTGTATGTGCTCTAACTGAAGCCATCATTGTACTCAAAAATCTTTCATACAAATGTCCACTTGCAATACTAAAGATATTGATTTTCGAAGTATTTTTTTTGAGATCCAACTTTGCATCATTGGAAGCAGTTGATTGATCTGGTAAAGCTCTTTTCTTGACCCTAGGATGTAAATTCATTGCATCAAGTCTAAAAATAGCCAATTTGATATTTTCCCTCGGATTCTTATTCGCTTCATATTGGTTATTTGATACTGAAAGTAATTCAAAATACTTTCCAGTCGAACTATCAGACTTCAAATTGAATAGCCAAATACCTGGATTTGCTTGTAATTGGAAATACCCTAAGGATGAAATAACAACCGTATCTGTGCTAGTACCATTTTGACTTATTTGCAATCCTAATTCTCCAGGGGATCTACCTGTTGAAATATCTTTTGTGAATCCTTCAACCAAAAGATGCTTGAGCCCATATGTAGCTATAATTTTACCTGAATTTTCATCTAAATTCACATTATCTAAATCTATGTTAGAGGATGTGTCTTTTACGACCACAGCCCAGTTTTGTGGAACATCTATATCCGTAGACAAAATAGTATTTTTTGGTAACTCATTAATGACAATGTTTGTTTCTTCGATAAAGTCACCATTTTTATCAAACTTAACATCAACTCCAGGATATAAACCGTAATAAAACCTATTTATATTTATTTCGTCGTCAGGAATTAAATTTGGTTGCAACAATATTTGAACCTTAACGAAAGGTAAATCCCAGATAGATTGAAGAATGCTAATAAATTTTTGTGAAGTTTCATCAATTGGATCAATAATTACCAATACTTCAATTTTTGATAATTCATCGTTGGGGTTCAGCTCAATCAGATTCCCCATATTCAAGCTGGAAAGATCATATCTTGCAACATCATGAATGAACAATGTGTCATCCACATAAAATGATTTGGTAAGAGCGGATACTATAAGATCAAACCAATCAGCTTTTGAATAAGAATCCAGTTTATAGGAGAAAAACGAGTTAAGTTTAAATTTATCTTTGTATGTTTTGAAAATATCAAAGATTACTTGAATTCTATACTTTATTTCAAAGGTGGTCAATTGGGATATTTCACTGACAGTTAAAACGTTCTTGGTGACTCTAACATATCGAGAATTAAACAAAATATACAGATGTGACAGAGGTAAGTGATTATGTTCCAATATGGATATCATACCTTTGTCAGTAGATAATGAGTTTGTATTTGGTAATTTCTCCACTTCTTTTATGATTTTATCTAAATCTGCAGATGTTGCACTCTCTGTATTAAGAGTGGACAATTGACTTTTCAATGATTGTGCTTCAGAGATGTCAAATATTTTCAATTGAACATCTTCCGAAGTTTGTTGACAATATTTTATCAACTCTATCAATTGTGATTTAACATGATCCTTATCAAAATTACCAATTAACCAATATGTAAGTGGGAGTGAACTTGATGTATGCAGTTTTGAAATGGTTAATGTAACACTTTCTTGTAAACTTTTTGAAACTTTTTTATATTGGAGTAAGGATGGGTTTTGAGGAATTGTTCTTAAGTTTCGGAAAGTTTGAGCATTATCATACAAAATTGATTTGAGGGATCCACTGTAAGTTGGATTATTGGTGACATGAAAGTTTAGAAGTTTTACATCTTGAGTGATCTGATCTCCCATGGATTTTTGCCATAATGGAGATGCCAATTCATAAATCACACCATTAACAATTACAGAGGGCTCTTCCAAAGAAAAAGCAGAACATGTATCTTCGTTGAATGGATAAAATTCGTAATCAGAGGGGAATTGAATATTTTGTAACATCCGTTCAACTTCTTCTTGAGATTTTGCATCATAATATTTGTATAAAAATCCCATAACTTCTTGTAAGCTTGAAGTATCTGAAATTAAATAAAACAATTTAACTAACAACGTTTCAAAATCACTTTTAGGAGGGAGAGGTAATATACCGAGACGTTGAGGCAAACTTTTATCTAAAATTATTTTAGAAAACTTAAAGAATGTAGTTAATTGTTGTCGATCAGAAATATTAATTGCAAATACCAAATCGTGAGTATTTTCTTTAAAAGAAGGAATTTGACCAGGCCTCAATGTTTTGATTTCTTCAATATACGCGCTTGAAGCATTTTTAGTAAACCCGTCATAAACTTGGTCATTTTCGATGTCATTAAAGTAAACAATACTTCCACTATTTTGGCCTTGAGGTAAGCCAGGAGTGAATTCATGTTGATGTAACTTGTATCTATTATCATTACCACCATTCATCATAGAGTTACCTCTATATAATGTAGTTTGCTTAACTGCGCTGGTCAAGGCAAACTTTGATATTAACAATCTAGCTTCAGAGATTGAAAATCCCAAGCTTATTAACTCATCCATAAGATTTTTTTCAGTTTTAATTTTATTCATGACGTTGAAGATATCAAGTTGTAATTTATTTATAGGAGATCCATTAATATAAAATCCTATGGTATCTTCAGATAGTCCTAATTTTTCATTTTGCTTCATATTTTGTCGAACTTTTCTTTCATCGATACGTGATTTGACTAATTCTGAAGCTTTTTGAGGAAGATTTTGAAGTATATCTAACAAAGCTTCAAAATTTCCAGTTTTAAGTGAAAGAACACGTGCGGCAATTTTGATTCCAAGTTTCAGTAACTCGTTCTTTGCCAATGTTGGGATTTTTGAGAACTTTGAATCATCATTCTTTCTATCATCGATTGCAATATAATCAGTTCGCTTCAATTGAAGTTCAACTCCATACCCTGTCAATGTTTCAGGTTGCTGGTTATAATTCAAACAAGGTATATATCTCCAAACAAATCTTAATTTACCAGATTCAGCAGCCAAATATAAATTACGAAGCATTCTTCGAAAAAACTCCGAGTTGATATCTCCGTATAACATAAGTATGGGAGATTTTACATTTGAACCAATAATTCTATCAAAAGGTTGAAGATCGTTAGGGGAAACACCAAGATTGCTGGTTTGAAGAGCAAATAATTCATCAGGAGAACAATAAATTTTATTATTATAAAGTAACCAGCCTTGGATATCTTGGCCATCAGCTAATACAGAGTTCCCAAATGAATCTGTTGCACAATCTTTATATAATTGGTCATGATATTTGGGTGCAATTTCTTGCACATAGTATTGATAATGAGCTTGAACCCTTGGGGAATTGACTTTATTTACCAAGTCGAAATTCACCAATGATAAAGTCTCTGGGTCAATACCTTCCGTGAGAGTATCATATAGCTCTTGATCACTGACTTTGTCTTCATCCAGTTCTATATCAGCCAATTTCAGTACTGAATCTACATAACTTGACAAATCATATGTGGCAAGACTTTCAAGTAAATTCAAGGCAAAAGGGGCCTTGTTCCACGATGCATGTAGCGAAAATTCAGCCACAGGCTCACAGTAGCCTCTAGATATCAATGAAGCCACCAGAAAAATCCATATCACAAGTATGGGTATCATTGTGAAGTGATTAAGTCAATTCAATGGGGTAGATTGAGGACGAGAACAAAAGAGTTAAATCTAAAAGGAAAAGTAAAAAAAAGTAAAAATAAAAAAATAAAAAATAAAAATAAAATAAATAAATAAAACAAATATACAGATATCAATCAATTCTTTATCCTGCAGAGTCGTATCTCACATTTTCAAATGAGGCATTGTACACAATATAAACTCAATAATAAATCACTGACATCTTAATAAAAAACCGTAGTTATGCCTTCTAATAACATGTTTGAGGCGTCAGATGACGATTTTGAGGCAATTAATTTTAACTCACAAGATTCTAGTGGAGCCCCAATGGACGTGGATGATGATTTAGCAGGAGCTTCAGATATTCATCTCCTGTCAGATGATGAATTTTTCAATACTGATAAGCCGTTCTATTTCAATTCAGAAGATGAAGAAGAGGAAGAATATCATGAAGATGCTGACGAGAACTTCAATTTTTTGGACGCAGTCAGAGAAGCAGCCAACTTTAAACCGAAATCCAAGGCAGCATACTTGAGAAGCAAAATGCGAACCTCTGGTAAAAATGATCCCGAGATTTTTAAATTATTATCTGATGGTAACAAAGCCTATGTGGCAAAAGATCGAGAAAAGGCTCTTGAAATATATAAAGAAGTTGTACGGAAGGACCCCAAGAACTTCCCAGCTTATAAGACATTGGGAGAAATCAATCGAGAAATGGGGAGACTTAATGAATGTTGCAATTATTGGTTTTTAGCAGCATCCTTAAACCCATCCGACGATGAATTTTGGTTTACGGTGGGGCAACTTTCGGAAGAGTTGGGCCATATTGATCAAGCAATTGAGTGTTATACCAGAGCTATTAGTGCCAATAATAATGATATGCGAACAGTACTTGCTAGAGCCAAGTTATACAAAGAGCAGAAAAGATGGGGCAGAGCTTTGGAAGGATTTCAAAGAGTGCTTCTGGTATATCCAACTGATACCACTATACTCAAAGAATTGGCCAGTGTTTATGTCGATCAGAAAAGATGTAATGATGCAATCAAGCTTTATAATAATTTATTGGATAAAAACATGGATACTTCTTTAACTGAACAAGAAAGGCAAAGAATTCCAAAATTTACGTGGGCAGAATTAAATATTTTTCTAGAGCTATGCATCACCGAAGGGGCATTTAGACAAGGGATTAGAGTTGCTAAAAAGGCATCTAGGTGGCTTCAAAATAGAGAAATGGAAACTTGGTGGAATGACATCGATGATGACTCAGAATTTGATGCACGTAGATTTGCATGTTTAGATAAACGATCCTATTCTGAACAAATAGCTGCCAAGGATAAGGCATATGAAGTGCCAATTGATATTAGATTTAAATTGGGTACTTTAAGACTCGGACTTGGGGACAAAGATGAGGCTATGAGACATTTTGAATTTTTGAAAACAGAAGACAACGTATTAGATTTATATTGGGAAACTGGTACTCTTTTAGAACTGAATGGATATTACGAAGAAGCATTAAGCTTTTTATCTTTATACCAACAATATGAAACTTCAATGGATTTTGAAACAGAGTCTCAATTAATCCCATTGCTTGGGAAATGTTATCAAGAAATTGGACAATACGGAGAAGCAGCTAAAAATTTTGAAAAAGTTCTTAATTGGAAACCTAATGATGATGAAAATAAATTAGCATTGGCAGAAGTCTATTATCATTTAGGGAAAATTGGAGAATCTAAACTACTTTTGCAACAAGTTTCTAAAAATGGCAAATTTAAACTGATTAATCGAAATTGGGGTGCCGAGACTATTGAAGATATTTCTATTAACTCAACTGCAAATATAATAGATACTTATAATACTCCAATTATTCAAAGTAATCTTAGAGCAGGCACTAAAAAAATGAAATTGAGTGATGAAGAAAAAGTTAAAATTGAAACAAATGCAAAGAAGAATGTTCTTGAAAAATTCCACAGAATGCAAAAACTTGAAGAAGCAATGTTTGCCGGTGATAGTATAGCTATCACTGCGTGGATCCAATTGGCATCGCAATTGGTAGAAATGTTTATCAACGTTCGTAGCTTTTTCCCACGTGATAAAAATAGAATATTTAAAGGTATTGTTTTTTATAGGCGTAAAAAACTGATGGGTATTGATGAAAGACTTGACCGTATCTTGGATTTGCATAGTGGGATTAATTCGGATGAAGCACAAACGAGGCTGGTACTCACATCCAAAACTGATTATCGTGGTCTTGATTATAATACTTGGTTTGGTATATTTGTTCAATATGCGCTTTCATTGGCTAATTTTGAGAAAAATATGGAGTATGCTATTCAAATCATTGAAGTGGCTGCTGATGCTAGTGTATTTGTTCAAGATAAAAATAAAGAAATGATCTTGAAGTTGGTGCGACTAATGTTCGGTATTAATCAAAAAGATGTAAATGTTACCGTTATGACCTATGTCAGGTTTTTCCTCTCCTCGAATCAATTCTCTCCTTTCATTTATAAATTTTTCATGTGTTGCTTTGCTTCAGGAATTGAATCATGGGAAACTTTCTCCAATTATAATCATCAAAAATTTTTTTTGAGACAATTGAAGGCATACGATTCTATATTATCGTCTCAAAAGCATATAACTGGTATGGCAACCATTAGTGCCAACCCACTGAAAGTAGTTTCGAAACGAGAACACGCTGAATTACTTTACGTTTATGCAAACTTATTAGGAGGTAGTAGAAGTTATGTGTCATCCATTGTATACCTTAATCGTGCCTATAAACAGTACGATAAGGATCCAATGATATGTTTAGTTTTAGGATTAGCTCATGTGCATAGATCCATGCAAAGATTAAGTAGTAACAGACATATTCAATTATTACAAGGAATCAGCTATATCATGGAATATAGAAATATTAGAATGAATAGCAAGAGTTCAACTGAATATGAAAAGCAAGAAGTCGAATATAACTTGGGTAGGCTTTTCCATATGCTCGGGTTGACAACGCTAGCTGTTAAACAATACCACAAAGTTTTCGATATCACCGTTTTGGACAAAATGTATGATATTCTGATTGATGCTGCGTATAACTTGACATTGATTTATAATATTAATGGTAATTCCAAGCTTGCAAGGGAAATTACTGAGAAGTATTTAGTTGTTTGAGCTGGCTAGGTTGCAACCAAAATAAAAATATCCAAATATAGTCAATGAACCTAAAAAAAAAAAATTAAAAACAAGAAGTTAACCGATATGAGAAAAAAAAAAAAAATAACTGAAAAAAAGATTTCATAATTAAAATAAAAGATGAGGTTGAAGCACCGCTTTTTTTTGAAATTCCGAAATCAAAGCTACCAGGACTACCAGGACCAAGTTGAAAACTCTAACTGATTTAGTGATAACTTGACATTTTTCACACCAAAGAAATATATAAAAACTAGACTATGGTGCGTTTGAAACAGAGGTATGTTCTTTTCGATATACTTTACCCTCCTTCTGATATCGATCTGGTCTTCAGTAAATCACCCCAAGAAGCTCACCTTTCATTGTGTCAGCCTTCATCTAGTTCAATAAATGCCAAAACATTAACTCAATTGATTAGGAAACTGCTTCAAGACCACTATGGGGATTTTGGACTGGGTCTCGCAGGTATACTGGTCTCCATAAAGTATTTTAATAACAAAACGTCATGTGGCATATTAAGGTGTTCTAGAAGCTCATTTCAGATTGTTATGGCAGCATTGACCCTTATCAATAGAATTGGGAGTCGTGACGTCATTATACGATGTACTCATACCAGTGGGACTATTAAAAAATGTGAAGAATTTGCCATCAAGAAGAATAAAGAAATCATCTTGATGATAAATAGTCGTGATTTGACTAAAGGGAATGATAAATTTAATACTATGGAAGCCAATTTCAAAGAACATCCAATAGATATTGAAGAAAAGGAGGATGAATAAGTTAGTTTTTCTTTATTTTTATTCTGTATTATATTGTATATTAGGGAAATATTAATAAATATTATTATATTTGCAATGTTTCCAAAAAAAATAGTTGGGTCATGATTGTTAAAAATATTTTGTTGATTGTGTGAAAGTGGTTCGAAAATCATCAAATATATATATATATATATATATTTAATTTTTTTTTTGACTTTGAGCAAAATGGTGATGATCATATTACCTTGATAGAACGTCAAGACCCTCAATTTTGCAACAACTATAAACAAGCTGGTTTTTATTTTTGTAAGTTAAGAGTTATACTGAGCAAACTAAAAAAAAAAAAGAATCAAAATTAAAATCATTGTATAGAACATTCGATATTTCTCCATAAGTAATTCTTTTCCAAGAAAAGAGGAGGCCGTTCCTTAATAGTGCTAGTATAACAAACAAAACAAGCATTGTAATAAGAGTTAAATGTATAGAGGAAAAAATGCAAAATCCGAAATTATGATTAATCGGTATCTCAACAAACAATAATCTTCATTGTGCTTGAAAAATTGAATTTGATAAAGTACTAGTAGCTGATTGCTGTGTTATATAGCATGTCAATAAATGCCTATATTGTTTAAAAGGTAGCTGCTATAATTGGTATTAAATACAGCTATAGCTACGTTGATTGAAAGCATGATTTAGGTTTATTCAAATTATTGTGCCATGAAATTAAATATATAGATAAAATTAATATAGTAAACTATAAATCAATTTATTAAATATATAAACCAGTTTTTGAAATTCCAAATGCTGAGTTACAATTACAAATATGTTCAAAGAGCAAAAAAGGTAAGCGGCTATGCTTTAAAATATGCTAATATTGATAATATAATCAAAACTATATATATATGTATTGTTTAATTGAGATTGTATTGAAAGGTTCGGCGTAGACCGAGCTGAGATTGCAGTCGCAAGAATCAAAAACCGCAATATATATAAATAGAATTATAGTTTGAAAAGTTGATTTAATTTTGGAAAATTCCAACAAATCTTTATTAGACCTTGTTTTTTCAATAAATTTTAATATTCAATAGTCATTTTACAGCTCAATATATCATCTAATAGAGATAAATAAATTAATTTGTCAATGTTTTAAATACTCAGATAACAGCGGCATTTTGCATGATATATTTGCATTGGATATCTTGATGCAGGAACACAGCACTGGTGCTTATCGTCGTATAATTCCATATATAGATGAATGAATTTTTCTAAATCAGCCATCAATTAATGATAAGGAATAATAAATGTCTAATTTGAACACACAATATTTAAAATATCTTAATCAATACCCATTATTGACTAAATCAGTAACGGCTGGAATCTTAGCAGCTCTTAATGAATCATTAGCTTCAATTTTTGCAGGAGAAATCAACACATTTTCCATTGCAGGGGTCAAAATCAAACATGTATTTACTAAAAAAGTTTTGATTATGGTCGTATATGGATCTATCATATTGACACCTACTTCACATTATCTTTATGCTATTTTAAATAAAATATTCAAAGGCCCTTTATCATGGAAAATGAAATTGATGCAAATGGCCACTTCTTTGTCTACAATCACTCCAATATTACTGGCAATGTTTACTCTGTGGCTCTCGATTGTCAATGGGTATAAGTTACCTAATGGGAAAAATTTGCAAGATTTGAGATTAGTTGATATCCCTGCGGAACTCAGAAAATTAATGAGAATTGTGATTTCAGGTTTGCAAAAAAATTATGTCAATGTGTTGAAATCTTCAGTTATTACATCTATTTGTGTCTTAACTGTAGCACAAAATTTCATTAAACCTGAGTTATGGGTAGTTTTTTTCAACTTGGTTTACTTTTTTTTAGGGACTTTCCAAAACACAATGATAAAGATCAAGCTTCAAAGAAAACTGAAATCGCAATCAAACAAAGAAGACGAAAAAATTAAATAAACGTTTAAAGAGATAAATATATATTAATGATATAATACCTAGTAAAGATATTTGTAAAGGAGCAAATAGAGGCCGAGAAGGATGCAGTATTCTTAAGGGAAATGAATGTAACTAATTAACCACTGTGTAATGTAGAGGCTTGGAGCTTTAAAGGATTTGGGGTGTATGCCCCTCTTTGTTGTCCCACCGCGCAAAAGATCCCCCACATTCTCAGAAGCACTATATTCATTTCACAGTAACTATTCCTTACCTAACATAATTGCCACTTAGTATAGTTAAAGTAAAAGCCAAATATTTTTTTTTTCCCCCACAATCCTTGTTTCTATTATGTGCTTGAATGTATATACATAATTGAGGAAATATTTGTCTCAACAAATTAAAGGAAAATCGCAAAACTTCTTGGTGATTGTAATAATTGCTTTCTCCGCTATTTTCTGCTTACAGACAAACGAGAAAATAAAATATTTTAATAACTAGATTCCCATGCTTTCACGCTCTTCAATCACCAAGCTTAGCACCAAGTTCACTACACACAATTTCTGTCGTACTATGATCACCGCTCAAGCCGCAATGTTTTCCCAACATGGGGAACCTAAGGATGCCTTATTCACCCACAAATATGAGATTGATGATGAAAACATTCCAGACGGGAAAATCATTGTTAAGACCCTTGCATCTCCAGTGAACCCTTCAGATATCAATCAAGTTCAAGGTGTATATCCATCACAGCCAGAAAAAACCACTAGCCTTGGAACTTCTGAACCTTCAGCTGTTGGTGGTAATGAAGGATTGTTTGAAGTTATTGCAATTGGTAAAGATGTCAAAGGTTTCCAAGTAGGTGATTGGTGTATTCCTTCACAAGTCAATTTTGGTACCTGGAGGACCCATGCCTTGGCTCTGGAAACTGAAATGACAAAGCTTAATAATCCAGATCAATCTATCGCTGCAGGTGGTAAAAAGGGGTTGACTTTAAATGAAGGTGCCACTATTAGTGTGAATCCATTGACAGCTTATCTCATGTTAACTCACTATGTGAAATTGACTCCAGGGAAAGATTGGTTCATTCAAAATGGGGGTAATTCAGCAGTAGGTAAATATGCTACTCAGATTGGTAAACTTTTGGGATTCAATTCTATTTCTGTAGTACGTGATAGAGATAACTTGGATGAATTGATTACAGAAATGAAACAAGAGTATGGTGCAACACAAGTTATCACTGAAGAGCAAAACTCCAGCAAAGATTTTGGGGCAGAAATTAAGAAATGGACTAAAGAAACTGATGGGCAGATCAAATTGGGTCTTAACTGTGTTGGAGGTAAAAACTCTACAGGGGTTGCCCGTAAATTAGCTCCTAATGGTATCTTATTAACATATGGTGGTATGTCTATGCAACCAGTTTCGATTCCAACATCTTTATATATTTTTAAAAATATTACATCTGCAGGCTTTTGGGTGACTCAATTGTTAAAGAATAACCAAGAATTGAAAGCTAAGACCCTTAACCAAATTGTCCAATGGTACGAAAGTGGTGAATTAAAGTCTGCACCATCAGTTGAAACCAAATTTGATGGTTCCGATATAGCTGAGTTTTATAAAAATGCAGTGGCAAACTCAAAGTCTGGGAAGCAATTGATTGTTTATAAATAAAAAATGGAATTGGACTAGTATATGAAGTATATAATATATCTGATTTCAGAGAATGAATTATGTAGAATACGAAAATTAAATATGCTAGTGCTAAAAAATAGATATGCTTAGGTAAAAACTTAAAAGCACTACAAGTAAGAACATCGACAGTTACACAGGTAACTTAAAAAAAAAAAAAAAAAGATAAAAAGAAAAGTATTATTCTCTATACGTAAATTTGAGAAATATGTTAAGTTAATAAAACCAGCTAGTAAATTTTATTTCGCAATATTAGGGTAACTAAGATTTTCACAAAAGTCATGGTCATTTCAGCTTAGTAACCAAATTTCCATCAAGCATGAGTGATTATATGTCGTTGGAAATATGCATATTTACATGTCACTAGTAATCATACCTGATGATAGATAGAGGTTTGATAAACTTTGCAAAAAAAAAAAAGAATCCCCGGAGATCTCCGAATATTAACGGTTATGCCTTTCCGATTAATGCCCAGTCATTTGATTAGTATTATTTCAGTGATAGTAGGTTTAAGTGCAGGATTCACCGCGTACTCATTTTTTGCAAAGTTTACCCTTTCTCCATTCAGGAAAGATCTGCGATAAGAGATTGTTTTATTATAAGTGGATCATTAATTTAAATTTTCCCCGTCAATAATATTTTCTTTTTTCTTTTTTTAAGATGTGATTGTATATTCGAGCAATTTTCTTAACAAATTGCCAGTTCTTTTATCTCAATTATCTTAATAAGTTGGTTTGGTACTAATATTCCTCCTTTTAATCTCTCCCCCTTGACTTTTGTATTGATACTATTCGTTCAAACAATACTAAAAGATATATTTATGCAAACTGATTATATATATATATTTTTATTGTTTCATTTCGTCCTATTGTTTCAATTTTTCTTTTTTTCAATTTGTTTTTTAGTTTTTTATTATTTCATGTTGTACTTGCATCGATAAATTCAACGAAGAATCGGATTTTTATTTCGCCCCTTTTTTGTATATATAAAACTTATATCATAAAGGACGGAAAAAAAATATACATCTTTTCCTTTTCATTTAACAAAATCAACATCATTCGGATTGTCGTTTAGCCATTGAAAGATTGAATTTCTTGCGATCTTAATTTTTTTTACAGGTAAATTGATTTTCACAAACTCGAATCAGATTGTTTGAAATTCATTCTGGATCTGTAAAACCTACGGTTTCTTTTTTTCAAAAAAAAAAAATATATATATATATCAGCTATATTTTTTTTATATTTTAGTGTGGGTTGATTTATCAAAGGCTGAATACAATTATTGATTGATTCACTAATTGAATAGTTAATAATATTTCAAGATGTCTAAAGCAATTTCATCGACTAATGTTTTGATTAATGATCAACTTGTTCCGGCCACTATAATTTATTCCTTGGAATCAGGAACTATATTAAGTATTTTAAATGGTGTTGTTAAGCCAAATGATAAAATTTTGCAACTTTATAACGTTTCAACTGATAATGTTAAAGATTATTCACCTTTAGTGATTATGCCCGGTATCGTTGATGCACATGTTCATTTGAATGAGCCTGGGAGAACCGAATGGGAAGGTTTTGCTACAGGAACTCAAGCAGCTGCTTCAGGAGGTGTAACCACTGTGATTGATATGCCATTAAACGCAATTCCTCCTACTACTACAGTTGCCAATTTCCAAACTAAAATTGAAGCAGCTAAAGGTCAAACTTGGGTGGACGTTGGGTTTTGGGGAGGGTTGGTTCCAACCAATTTGGATGATTTGCGTCCATTAATTTCAATGGGGGTTAGAGGTTTTAAAGGTTTCCTTATCGATAGTGGTGTAGATGAATTCCCTGCCATCGACCCTAATTACATACATAAAGCCATGAAAAGGGTTAAAGGTTTGCCCACTTTGTTAATGTTTCATGCAGAAATGCAACCTCATAAATATAATCATCACGCAGTTTCCGTGGAAGCAGTTGGAGATAAAACTCCTAAATTAATATATCATGATCATGCCCAATTTTCCATTGAAGACGATGACGATAGTGAAGATAGTGATGATAATAAATTTATCCAAGATAATTTTGACATACCAACTGAAAACGAACCTGCTTCCATTGAGATGAATGGGCATAGTAAATCTGCCCAAAAAATTTTAGAAATACACAATGACATCGAAGCGATTGATTTAGGAATGTCTGCATCTTTCATTAATAGAGCTCCAAGACCTGTTATTGATTTACTTCAAGCCCATAGAGCACCTAGTGATGAACACGATAATTGCAAACTTCCTCATAACCATGCGGGATCTATTGATCATTCGGTATTATCTGATGAACAAGCCAAAGCATTATCTCAATCACCATTTTTAGCAGCAGTTGAACCTAAAACTGGTAAATTTGCTGACATTGCCAACAATAGGAGACCAAGCCAGTCATTTTTCCTGGATGCATTAGAATTTAAAGATTCACCAGTAGAAGATCCTAATACAAGTCCATTATTAGTTGCTCAACGGAAGGATCAAAGTTTGAAAAATATTGATCCTACCCTGTATGCTACATTTTTAGCATCAAGACCGGATAATTTTGAAACTACCGCAATAGCTGAAATTATTAACTGTTCCACTATTAACCCTACTGTTCCACTACATATTGTTCATTTAGCTACCCATGAGGCAATCCCATTGATTAGAGCGGCAAAAGCTAAAGGATTACCCATTAGTGCAGAAACATGTTTCCATTATTTATCTCTTACAGCAGAGAAAATCTCCAATTGTTCCACTCATTATAAATGTTGTCCTCCAATTAGAACCGATGATAATCGTAAATTACTTTGGAGAGCTTTAAGAAATAATATAATTACCACGGTTGTTTCTGATCATTCTCCGTGTACCCCGGAATTGAAAGATTTAGAAAAGGGCGATTTTTTTTCCGCTTGGGGAGGAATTTCTTCAGTGGGATTCGGGTTGCCAATCTTATACACTGAAGGATTAAAATTATCTCCGCCAATTTCATTTGCTGAAATATCTAAGTGGTGCTCTTGGAATACAGCTAAGCAAGTTGGGTTGTCGCATCGTAAAGGTAGTATTAAAGTAGGGTACGATGCGGATTTTCTAGTTTTCGATCCAGAAGCTAAATATATTGTTAGTAACCTGAAAGTATATTTCAAAAATAAAATTACTGCTTATAACGGGATGGAATTTCAAGGAAGAGTTACGGAAACCATTGTTCGTGGTCAATCTGTATTTATTTATGGTCAAGGACCTTCGAAGACGCCTCTTGGGAAGCTTATACTTGAACCAAGGATGAAATAAGGATCATTATAGTCATTAGGGTTATGTAAAAAATTTAAAAGAAAATCATTAAGATCATTAGATTTAAACAAATTAGAAATATGTATATATAAAGTCATTAATTTTTTATGTATTTTCCCAGTGAAAACTAGCATATAGTAGTAAAATAAAATAAAATTAAAAAATTGTAATTATAATTGTAAATGACAGTTGCAACGTTTCGGCGACGCACGAACAATCAAATTTTTCAAACTTCCAAACAAGCGGCAAGTTTTTCAAACCGTGGGTGAGCGCACAAATCATTGAATAAACAGTCAATACCAACATGTTAAGAGCTCAAATAGCGAAAAAAGTAACGGAGCAACTGAAATGTGCTGTTTCAGGGGTTAGATACTTCCATTCTTCATTTGTAAGAAGTGAAGAAGGTCCTCCACAATCTCCTTTAAAAGTATTTTTCGATACTTTTAAAGCTGAAGTTAAAAAATCAGGAGAATTGAAAGAGAACATTAAGGCTTTACAAGATGAAACCGGGAGAGTTGCTGAATCTGAAGCATTCAGAAAAGCCAAAGAAGCATTTGACAAGGCTCAAAAGGGATCTTCAGTGGCAGGGAAAATTGCCGTCAAAACAGCAGAAGCAGTTGGAGATGTTGCCACTAAGGCTTGGGATTCTCCAGTTGGTAAAGGAGTTAGAACTACAGTGAGAACTAGTGCTGAAGTTGCTGATAAGGCATTTGAACCAGTTAGAAAGACAGAAGCTTATAAAGAAATTTCTAAAGTTATTGATGATGGATCTTCAGCATCTTATGGTGGATTTATCTCTAAAGAAGAAAGACAAAGATTACGTGAACAAGAAATTGCTGAGAAAATTAAGAGAGGTCATTTTTTGAAGCCCGTGAAAGAAAATGAAGAAGCTGGAGGTGCATTGGTTTCTACTGGGCACAAGGCTACCGGTCCTTCTATTTCAGATAAGTGGGAACAATTCAAACTTAAAAATCCTGTGGGTAAAGCTTTTGTATATTTGAAAGAAAAATGGGATGATTCTGAAAATGGATTAATTGCACTTGTAAGAACAATTATTGAAAAAGTGACTGGATTTTTCGCGGAAACTGAACAAGCTAAAGTGATTAAACAATTCAGATTAATGGACCCACTGTTTAGATTGACTCATTTCCAAAATACTTTAACCACTTATATCGTTCCAGAAGTATTAGATGCATTCATCAAAAACGATGGTACAACTTTAAAAGAATGGTTAAGTGAAGCACCATTCAATGTATGGCAAGCTAACAACAAGCAATTCGTTGAACAAGGATTGTTTTCTGATGGGAAAATTTTAGATATCAGAGGTATTGAAGTTGTTACTTGTAAATTATTACAACCTAATGATGTACCAGTTATTGTTGTGAGTTGCCGTGCTCAAGAAATTCATTTATTTAGAAAGGCCAAGACTGGTGAAATTGCTGCTGGTACTGAAGATCACATTCAATTGAGTACATACGCCATGGTTTTCACTAGAGTTCCAGAAGAATTCGATAACAAAACAACCGAAGGTTGGAAAATTATTGAATTTGCCAGAGGTGCTTCAAGACCTTTCCATTAGCATAGTATGAAATGAGAGATTACGTTAAATTTGTAAATATTTGCATAATATAAATGCGACAGGACAATATAATCATTGTAAAAGGAAACTAGTAGCATTCTAAACCAGTTAAGCATGAATCAAAAATTTCAAAATTGAATTAAAAAAAAAATTAATATGAGAATCGATATGAAAAGTGAAATAACATGAATTGAAATGAAAATTGGAAATAATTATACCAAGTAAATCCCGAGGAAAAAAAAAAACAATAAACATATATATATATATATATATATTTATATTTATATAATCAAATATAAAGGCTCGCACCGGTAAAAAACCGCCAATAATTTTCATCAAAGTGACTTCTTGGAACTTTGCATAGTATGTAAATTAGTTTTTTGGCTCTCAGATTGGTGTTTGATTCATTTACTCTCTTGTTTTTATGTACAGTGCATTTCCCACTAGTTTGTTTATACCGTGCTTTTCTTTGTTTCGCATTGTGTGTCCTTTATACCGATTTCAAATATTATTTTTTCTTCTTGTCCACATTGATCCAAACAAATGTCCGTCTCTGCCACCAAGGAAGAAACAGCCCTCATCTTTGATCGACTTAAAAAGCAGCCTGCTAATCATACATGTTTTGATTGCTCAAACAAAAACCCAACTTGGACCTCAATCCCATTTGGGGTCATGTTGTGTTTAGAATGTTCAGCAGTTCACCGTAATTTAGGGGTTCATATTACATTTGTTAAATCGTCCAACCTTGATACTTGGCAAAGAATTCAATTGAGAAACTTTAAGTTTGGAGGAAATCAAGCAGCCAAGGACTTTTATCAAAAGAATGGAGGTTCCCAATATCTTGTTAAAAATGGTAGCGCCGACATCAATGCTAAATATACTTCTCCAGTAGCTTTGAAATATAAAGCCACATTACAGAAAAAAGCTCAACAAGATGCTATTAAGCATCCAGATATTGTTACTTTGGACGACTTGGGTGATGAAGTATCTTTAACTGATAGTGCAAGTGGTAATGAATCCACCGATGATTTTTTCTCCAATTGGTCAAAACCTGTCAATGCTACTCCATCACCTCTTTCACTGAAAAATGGTACCCCAGCGGCATCTACTGAAGATTTATCAACTACCTTGAAAAAACCTATAAGAACTACCTCTAGTGTGGCCACTAGAAGAGCCGGTACAACTGCTGGTGGTGTTGGTGCCAAAAAATCTATATTATCATCAAAAGGTTCGGGCCCCAAAAATTCAAGATTGAACGCTAGAAGAATAAACAAACAAGAAGAAGAAGATATTGATTTTGACGCTATTGAACAACAAGCGAAAAAAGAAGCAGAAGAAGCAAAAAAATTAGGTTATAAACCAACCAAGGAAAATAGTTCAATCAATGAAACTACTAAAAAAGTTGGTTCATTATCACTTGGACCGAAAAGAAAAGTGACTAATAACCTGGAAGTTTTTGATGATGATATTCAAGAAAATTCAAATGATTATGGTACTGGTAAAGTTGATCTTAATGCCCATGCAGTAAAAGATGAAAAACCACAGTCATTTCAAAAACTTGGTTTTGGTATGGTAAGTGGATCCAATAATATTGAAGAATCTAAAAAGAAATATAAAGAAATTAAATACACTGGTGAAGTTTCTAATAAATTTGGTCAACAAAAAGGAATTTCGTCTGATGAACTTTTCGGAAGAGGTCCAAGATTTGATCAAAATGCTCAAAATGAAGCTAGATCAAAATTACAAGCATTTGATGGGGCACAAGCTATATCTTCAGCTTCTTACTTTGGAGAAGAAGAGGAAGGTGCTGGTCCAGCTGGTGGAAGAGCGCGTGGTTCCTCGGGTGGATTCAATGATTTGGAATCTACCGCTAGAGATTTCGCATCAAAATTTTCTGGTAATGCTAATCAGGATTTAGATGTCTTGAAGGATGCATTGGAAGAAGGGGCAAACAAATTAGGCTCCTATTTGAGAGATTTTTTGAGGTAGTTTAGAGGATTCTGGTTGTATCCTTTTAGATGTGTATAAATAATAATTGGAAAATTAGCTACAGTGTATAAGATTTTAAAGATGAAAATAAAATATTGAAATTTGATACATGACATTGTAAGATAAAAAAAATGTTATTCTTGAGCAAAACGCCAATTTTTTACTAAACAAACGCTGATGCCACAATTATCGACTATAACTATTGTTAAAGTAAGCTAAATCGGTCGCGAATACTCGACTTAAAAAAGCAAGATTTAATATGCAAAACTGAATTCAGTTGAGCTTTGCGCTGAATCATAAACATGAAAACAATCAAGTGTTATCTTTTGCTAGAAAGTTGCAAAAAAAAAAAAAAAAGTTAAGTGGATAATAGAGAAACAAAAATAAGTTCAAAATCAGAATTATAGATCAAATATATATGTTGATGGAAATCCATGAAAGAAAATACACAAAAACACATTCTAATAATAAGAATGTGTTAATTTAAGAAATTAACAAAATATATGAAATCCAACTCTTGTGATAAGGATATGATTAAAGTGGGAAAAAAAAAAGAATTCCGCCCTGCGTTTAATGCAATCCAGATTACGTAATGGATCTTTTATTGTGGGAGTGTTAGCGATCTATATATCAATAGCCATGAATTCTCCGTTCCGAGACGCTATGATGTAAATTCTTGAAGTGGGGTATTCTTGGCTGGTGCTTGTATGTCCGTCGAGCTTTACTTCGAAGTAAAACCTAAATTAATGAAAAAAAAAATTAGCTATTACGTATACTAAGCTATTTTATAATGATTTTAAGATTTGAAACAAATGAGAAATTCTTTTGTGGTGGGGAACAGAAAATAGATGACCTAAATGGAAACTTTCTTAAAACAAATAAAAAAAGAAAATAAGCATTATGTTTATACTAGTTATTACCAAGGATGAATTTATGAATTGATAAGATGGGCAATACATATGTTATGAAATAATTCCTAACTCATAGTAACCAATAAGTGTAAAATTGTGCAAAAGAAGAATATTAAAAGAAAAATCTAGAAAACTTAAGCATTTCAATCAATACGTTTTGACTATTTTTAACAAAAAAATTAATTGAAGATGAATTTGAATTTGAAAAAATTTTAAAAAAAATAAACATAAAATTAAAAATAACCTACAAAATAATTTAAAATGAATACTTAGTGTTAGATGATGAAGTTTTATCGCTTTTTGAAGACTGTATATTTCCAACTTGATATACAAATAGCTGTAAATTTTTTAATATAAGTCTAGAATCATAATCCAAGGTTTATACTGTAAATTCAGAATGTAACGTTATTTAGAGTATATCTCTATAGCTAATCGTCTCAAAATACATCATCATAAAAGCATATTAAAAAATGTATATTTGTTAGTATCAGAAATATTTTATGGCATCTGACTTTTTTTTTTTTCATTTTTAAAAAAATAAAAAGAAAATATCTTGAATATAGCAATTGCAAAGACAAAAATTGCCTGACGATAACAAGGCGGAGAATTGTCAAGAATTAATATGACGTGGAAACTAATAGATCGTATATAGAAGTATCTTACAAATATCTTTATAGATAAGATGTGGAATCAATTATACCCAGTTTGGAACGCGTCAAAACTTTGGTTTCCTGAACAAAACTTACACTTCTTTAAAACCGAAAAGCGTATATTTTTCACTATTATGAGAGTACATATTATTTTTTAGATGAAAATCTGAGGCTACGAAATATCTTTGAACAATAAATATACGAAAATAAAAAATGAAAACTCTTCATCAACTTAATCCCAACTAAAGTAACAATGTATCTTTTTTTTTTCAATTTACTTAGCTTTCACCTCACATCTGGACTCTTTCCTAAAAAAAAAAAAAAGCACGTAGAAAAACTGGTCTGCATTTCCAAATTTTCACCCAAAAATATAAATTTATTACTAAATTCATGCCAAAGTGCTAAATCATGTAATTTTAACCCGAAAAGAATACTTTTAGTGCGACAATTTTATAATTTAAGGTTTTTTTTAAGAAATAATAAGCTAAGAAATTTACACAACATAGCAATAAACAAAATCGTGTCGTTGATTAGCATAACCAAAAATACAATTACACAAGCAATTGCTTTTACAATAAAACTACAAATTACGTTTACTCGTTAAGCATTTTGTAGCGGGGAAAAGTTTCATTTATTACAATCTTAAACCTTATACGTAAGCGTAGGAAAACTACTTTTCTAATGCCGGATAATCTGTATCTCATAAATTTAAAACCCAAAATTAGTGACCTACTAGATCAATATAGATTGATTGGAAGTGGGGGAGTTATTCCATTTGCAGTTTTTTTTAAACTCCCAATTTAATGATATTTTTTCTTATTAAGCTATTAACTACATTTTATTAAATTTATTAGCCCCACAATATTAGCATGTTATTGGACAAAGTTGGGTGGTTATGATAATTTATTGTTAACTTTATTATTCATGCAGGACTTGTTTCGATAAGTTGCTAATTATGCTACTCTATAAGTTTCAGCATATGCATAGATGACCTTTTAAATATAGACACCCAGCATAGCTAGGCTTTGTATGTACGAAAAAAAAAAAACTCTCTACCCCATACATATTGGTCTCTGATATAAATACTTTTGTCCAGTTCTAATTTTGAGCACATCATTTATAATTTTGACAACACCATATTTGCAACCAAAATTTAACTAGATAAAAAAACTTTAAGTACAATTTTATCTTATAATAATGAGTGCAAATGAAAAAATTGCAGCTGAGCTGCCATCAAATCATAATTATGAGGCTAATGCCATTGGTGACGCCACTTCACCAGCTGCTGATGGCTTTTTCGAACACCATAGTTCTGGTTCATCTTCTGTGAAGAAGGATGCAGAATCTTTTTTAGAAACCGAAGGACTGACAGAAGGTAATATTCTTACTCAATACTCGGTAGAGCAAGTTTCTCAAATGGGGAGAAATTATGCTTTGAAATATGGCATGGATCCTGACTTGTTTGCAAGAGCTGCCATTCTTGCAAGAAATCCTCGTGATTTCAATTCAATGTCTACATTATCTGATGATGAAAAAAACGCTCTTTATTTGGAAGCAACGAAGAAGTGGCATATTCCTAATAAATTAATCTTGGTGATTGCCTTAGCTTCCATGTCCGCTGCTGTGCAAGGTATGGATGAATCGGTTATTAATGGTGCTAATCTTTTCTATCCTGAATATATGGGGATTGCAGGAGATAGCAATCGTGATAAAATGTTATTGGGTTTAGTCAATGGTGCTCCCTACCTTTGTTCTGCTGCCATTGCATGTTGGACTTCAGATTACTGGAATCATAAATTGGGTCGTAAATGGACTGTTTTCTGGACTTGTATGATTTCAGCTCTTACATGTTTCTGGCAAGGTTTCACCAATACTTGGTGGCATTTATTCATTTCTAGATTCTTTTTGGGTTTCGGTTTAGGGGTTAAATCCGCCACTGTTCCACCTTATGCCTCTGAATGTGCACCACCTCATATTAGAGGTGCACTTGTTATGTTATGGCAATTTTTCACTGCCTTTGGTATTATGTTGGGTTATGTTGCATCTTTAGCTTTCTATTATGTACCAGATCATGGTATTGGTGGTGGTCTCAACTGGAGATTGATGTTGGGTTCTGCCATGATTCCAGCTGTTATCGTCTTATTCCAAGTTCCATTTGTACCAGAATCTCCTCGTTGGCTTATGGGTAAAGGTAGACATAAGGAAGCTTTTGACTCTTTATGTGCATTAAGAGTCGATAATATATCTGCTGCCAGAGATACTTTCTATCAACATGTTTTACTTTCTGAAGAAAGATCTTATTCTGGTGTTCCAACTTGGAAAAGATACGTGGAAATGTTTACCGTCAGAAGAAACAGAAACGCTGCTCTTGGTGCCTTCATCGTCATGTACATGCAACAATTTTGTGGTATTAATGTTATCGCATACTATTCATCCTCCATTTTCGTTGAAGCAAGAATGGGGGTCATTAACTCTTTATTAGCTTCTTGGGGTTTTGGTATGATTAATTTCGTCTTTGCAATTCCTGCCATTTACACTATTGACACTTTTGGTAGAAGAAATTTGTTATTGACAACTTTCCCATTAATGGCTATCTTTTTATTGATGGCCGGTTTTGGTTTCTGGATTCCAGATGACGATGCTCATATTCATGGTAGAGTTGGTTGCATTATTACCGGTATTTATTTGTTCACTTGTGTATACTCTTCAGGTGAAGGTCCAGTTCCTTTCACTTATTCAGCAGAAGCCTTCCCATTATATATCCGTGATATTGGTATGGGTTTTGCAACTGCAATCTGTTGGTTATTCAATTTCATTCTTGCCTTGACATGGCCATTATTATTACGGGCTTTCAAGCCTCAAGGTGCATTTGGTTGGTACGCAGCCTGGAATGTTATTGGTTTCCTTTTAGTTCTTTGCTTCTTACCTGAAACTAAGGGTTTAACTTTGGAAGAATTAGATGATGTTTTCAATGTTTCGGCAATGGAACACGCAAGATGGCAAGCTACTAATATGTGGAATAATATTCAAAGAAAAGTTTTCAGGCAAAGTGTCCCTCCTCAGGAGCCATTACACAAAGTCCATAGAATGGCTGTTACCAATCCAGATTGGAATGAAAAGACAGAAACTACTCATGTTGAGTAGACTTTACTTTCCAGATTTCATTTCTTAATCCCTTTTTACCCCCATTAATTTTATATGTAGTTGATTAACTATTAAGCTTATAGTAATAGTTTAACACATACAACTAAAAATAGCTAATTTCTATACATTATATTAAAATTTAAATCTACTTGATTGTATTATCTTTGATTTATTTTCTCAAATATTGAGCTGCTTTGGCAACACCAATAATTGCGAATAGTCCTAGAGTTCCAAATTCAATCCCTGTCAAAATCTTGGATTGTCTTTTTTCAATTTCTACTGCCTTTGAATATGGAATATCACCTCGAAACGAAATCATAGTATACATTGGAATCCAACTATAGAATTTACCATTCCCGTATTTCCCCAAAAAGTAGTCGATGTTTTTCCGGATTAAATAGAGTTTACTGGTAACTTTGGAAGACATTTCATGATAATTATCCATGGCCAATTTACAAATTGTTTTCAAATCATCTTTACGAACAACTGAATAAGACTTGAATGCATCACCTATCGTTTTCTCTTTATCGATCAATTCCATTAAAACTCTTACATCTTCAAATCCACAATTCATACCTTGACCATAAAACGGTACCATCAGATGCGCAGCATCCCCAATAATTATACTTCTCCCATTGGGATGATTATATGGATAAGCGGAAATTTGCATCAAGGAACCTCGAGGCAGATTTTTAAATGATTCACGTAATTGATCCTCACCCAAAAGTTCTACTGCATCTGGGAATTGTTTTTCAAAGAAAGCAACAAATTCAGCTTCATCTTTAATCAGTTCAATTACCGACCAGGGACTGAAAAATGTGCATGTAAATGTACCGCCTTTATTAGGTAAGGCAATTAACATAAACTCATGTCTTGGCCAGATATGAAGATGGTTCGGGCTAAAATGAAATTCATTTTCAGCCTTGGCAGGGATGTTAAGCTCAATATATTGCATATCAATATATTCTTGGGATATATTCATTCGCATTGTTTTTTGCAATTGATATCTAAATTGAGAATGAGCACCATCTGCTCCAATAACGTAATCAAAAGTGAAAGAAGATATAGTAGCATCTTGTTTCTGTTTGTGTTTTTGTTCTATGTACAATTTGGGGAACTCGGAGCTCATATCCATTTGAACCAACTTCAGTTCGAATAGCACCGTAATATTTGGGTGTATTCTTATTTCATCCATTAAGCTATTGTTTAAAAAAGTTCTATCAATCGAATTAATACTTTCACCGAAAAGACCATACTCTTGGGATTGTTGCTTCCCTTTCAAATCATGAATCATTCTTCCGTACATGGGGATCACATTTTCCAAGACTCTTTGGGCCATTTCTTCATCAACATACTTGAGGGCCCTTATACCACGATCACTGACTGCCAAATTAATGGAACGTAAACTGGTAGCTTGAGCAACGGTTTTAGGATCAGGGCGAAGCTCGAATATAGTCACTTGGTGACCCTTTGTTGCAAAAGCCAATGCCGCTAAACATCCAACAAGGCCTGCGCCTACAACTCCAATGGATTCCTTATCAGACATTTGTATTTAAATGGAGAAAAATAGCAACAAAAAATTAAATATATAAATGAATAAATAAATATGAGAAATGTTTAATTGTGATTCGATTTTTCTGGTTGTTGCGAAATTGGAGGGTTATTTTTGACATCACGAGCTACATGCAAAGGTACAATGTTGGATAAAAAAATATATATATAAAGTACCACAGTGTTGAATAGATGATATATTGATACTTAAATTTAATCCTTTATGTATGAAAATGATAGTAATGCTCTAATTTCCAACACCTTTGGCGTTGATAGTATATCAGACCCTAATAATTTTAAAGTTTTTTTTATTTTTAATTCACATTTTTTATTTTTTATTTCTTATTTTATTTAATTTCTGTTAAATATAAATATAAACGTTTTCTGGATACCTGAAAAAATGATTAATGAAAAAATGAGTTGATATTGAACGTTATAATATGAGAAAATCTTGAGAATCGCACACTATGACATTTTTTCTAATTTAGCCTTTTTTCCAGCAATAGAAAGTTTTAGCTGTTCAATTTGGGCTTCAAGCTCTAAATTTCTCAGTTCAAATTCTTCATTGGCTTTTATTGTATTTTGAACATTTTCTTTCATTGAAAGACTTTCATATTGACTTTTAATTTCATCTCGAATTTTAACTAATTTTTCATTTTCCAACTGTGCAGAATCAAGCTGCTTTTTGTATGATTCACTTTGTTCCAAAATTTCATTATGAGTTAATTCTAGATTTTTCAAAAGATTTTTTATTTCTTTAATCTTAATCGCTAAGTCTTCATTGACTTCTTTTAATTTAAGGAGTTCATGATGATTGTTTGTCATAGAATTGGCATTCAATAAATGATATTCATTCTCAAATTTGACAATTTCTGGTTGAAATTTGAAAATATCCGAAATGTTAATCAGTTTAATATTGAAAAATTCTTGACTTAATAGAAATTTAGCTAATTCATCACCTTCTAATTTCATAATTTCAACGGAATTAGCATTGAAAAGATAAACTATTAACCGTATAACAAAATCAAATCCTTCGAAAAGTACAAAATCCAATAATTTTGCCAGAATATCAAGATGATCAAGTTCAGCAATAAAATTCAATAAGAAAGATTTGTGGAATTTGGTCAATTGAATTCCTTGTTTGGTGATATGAACAAATTCTGAAGGGACTAAAGTTTCCAAAGATCTATTAGTTTTATAGAAAAATTCATCTTTAATTAAATTGGTAAATAACTTATTGAATTTGAGTAAGATAAGTAATTGCTCTTCATTAGATAATCCAGGGAAACTGGAAATTATTTTACCGGTGTTTAGTATGAAATTATTAGGAGGAAGATGCTGACTACTTTCATACAATATTTCCGATGTTTTATCATTGCCTTCAATTCGATTTGTTTTTGAAATGGTTACTTCAGAATTATAATAGCTGAATACTTTCAATACTTCTTTGAATGATGACTCAACTTTCAATGTTTCAAAAAATGCCCCTAAGTTTTTAATTAAATCTGAGGCATTGGCCTTACGCAAGAGTTTGGTATATGTATCCTTATTGGGAGTATATTGAACACGTAAAGTTTTCAAGTAAACTATACTTCTAAGATTTTCCGGAATCCCCAATTCGATTTTTTCTTCCAATAATTTAACTTTGCCATTCCTCACAAATCTATTTTCACTTTCAGTAATAATTTCTGTCCAAAAATCATCTATAACTATATCATCGGCTAATTCTTGAAGTTTACGATTTATAAGGATTGGTGCACTTTCAGACAGTCCAAATATATCTGAGTTTTCATTCATTAATGGCGATGAATATAACTCCAATTCTCTGGAAACGCATATAACTGATAGATCATCATGTAAATTGTAAGCCAAAGGTGTTCTATTTTGATGATTAACTTCTACTGCAAGTTTTGGCTTGGTATCCTTGTCGGGTGTTTTCGGAGGGAGTTGATGAGATCCTACAGCTTCATCTCGAGGAGGCAATGGGGGTGGTGTGGAATTACTAGCGTCCTCTTGCATGTTTTGAGGTATAGTTTGAGTTCAAGGGATGTTACACGCTTATTTGTGATAAATAGGATGTCACACAAAATTATAAAAACATAAAGTATAAATATAAATATAAATATAAATATAAATATAAATATAATATTAATATACTTAAAAGATTTAAGTATACAAATGAAATTTTTCTTTTTTTTTTAAAAAAAAAAAACAAAAAACAAATAAGAAAACAAAATATTAAAAAATTAAAGCAGTATACAAATCTGAAAAATAGCGATAAAAGGGATAATTATTTATGTTCATGAGTGTAAAATGAGTGTAAGATTGGGCAATATTTGCAGTGAAAAATTAATTTAATTTGAAGTTCATACTTTATATTCACATATTGGGAGTGGCAAAAGTGAAAGGGGGCATTTTTTTTTGCGTAGTAGGTTAGAAGGAACCCCACATTCTGTGAGATCAGCATTTGATAAAGTACATGCATATCAAATTATACCTTCTATAAATCAATTCGAAATAAGGTCTACTTCTATAATATTTTTTTTCAAAATATATAGGTCTGAAAAAATGTAATATTTGTTATCTATATTGCGTATTCTATTCTATATTTCATTTTGCTCTATGATATTTTATTTTATTCTATTTTGTTCTGTTCTATCTTATCTATGCTATGTCAGCTTCGTACAATTTTCTTCTTTTGTTCGGGAAGCTTTTAAATGATGCGTCTGCTGAAGGTGGGTTATGATCAGACAAGTTTAAATCCTCCACATTTTTATTCAATTCATCATCATTTTGAGATGTATCCCTAATAACCAAATTTTCATCTTTAGGTCGGATCTTGGTAGGTATGCTATTCTTTTTCTGTGGTTTTTGAAGGGGGAGTTTAGTGATATCTTGATTTTGTAAAAATTTGTCAACTTCTTTTAGAATTAGACTTTTATCTTTACCCACTTCATTTATCGTACATGCAAAATCAAATATTCTATCTACTTCAAATTTAGATAGTGCATTATCCTTTGGATAAATTTGATTAATGATTTCGATGGTTAATTTTGAGAAGGACTTCCCTGAAAATCTTCTTTTGATTGATTTATTGAACAATAAACTATTTGTTGATATATCTTTCGAATTCTTAATACTTGCAGATGTGAATTCTTTGTTTTTGAAGTTGGTTTCTGAACTTGGCGATAATTTTTCTTCAATAGCATTTCTCGATGGAGTTCGCACTTTAGGTGACATTGTCCCATTTGCAATATTTGGATCATTTGTCAGCATTTTCGTTGGTGTCTTTTCAGCTTCTGGCACTTGTGATTGTGATTGTGGCATTTCAATTACTTCTATATCATCGTCATTCTCATCGGAAGAGTTTGATCTACTTTCAATAATATTAGATGGAGATTTTTGTAAATCAAGTAGGGTATCTCTTAATAAAACTCGCATATTATTACGTTCAGTGGATTTAAAAAATTGGCGTGATTGATATTTGGATGATGGCCCTGATTTCCATAATCTTTCACATTCGTTTCTATCACTTAACCATTTACGAACATTGTAAATCACATGAATACCACAATCGTTGAAGTTGTTCTGTTTGGGCACTTTTGCGTTGACAACTCTAAATTTTTCCTTTGGTATATCTACCCCATATTTATCTTTACAATATTCAATAATAAAGCTTTTCAAAGGATCATGAATATTTGAATGCTTTTGAGAAAGAGAGTCAAAAATAAATAGTTCGGCACGGGAAAATTTCGGTTCGTTTTCTCCATTTTGATTTGATTCAGAATTACTAGTGTTCAAACCATTAATACATTCATCTTGTTGAGCTAAACTATCAGAATTCCCGTTTTTTCTCCCCATTAAATATTCACTTAAAATTTGGGGTAATCCCTTTATAATGCAGCAAAACCAATGGGAATTCTCATTTATGGGAAGTATGATGTATGCATAAGACATTAAATCTATTTTATTCAACCATCTTTTAACGTTTTTATAATAATCAATTACCAGATCATCACCATGTGCTTTTTGATACATTAATTTGGGGAAGAAAAAACTGTTAAATGCATAAATTTCACTTGCTTGGAAAAAGCCTTTATCAACAGCATTTTCTATATCATATTTAATGAAAAAATCAATTAAAGAATCGTTAATCCAATCATTGTTGTATAAAGTTTTAAAATCTGAATATGAAACTACAAACTTCTTACCATCTTTAAACCTTAAAGTCAATGGTGGTTCAAAAGAAGCAGGTACTTCATCTTGAATTTTCACTGGTAGTGAGTCAGTGGTACTTCTAGTTCTAGGGCGTGAATTTTCTTCATCAGCACCAGATGAATCTTTATCCAGTTTATCGGTAGTTTTAACTAAGGGCAAAGCCAGTTGTCTAGAATTATTTTTCAGTGGAGTATGCAAAATTTCGGTTTTATTTAAAGGATCGTTAATTGACCCATTTGAAGATGCTGGATTTGAACTTGGGTGATCATTTTTCAAAGCTCTTTCCACGGTAATTTTTTCCATTCGGTCAAGTAATTGCTTGTTGGTAAATCTTTTGTTGACGTCTACAAACCATAGATCACCTTTATTTTGGAAATGGGATATTAATTCGTTATCATCTGAAAGATAAGTAATATAGATAAATCCTTTCAAATCTTGAAGTTCAATCAATATGGATCTGCTTAGATTGGAAAGAAAGATTTCTTGAATATTGTTTTTCCTTTGAATTATTAAATTTTCCATAATTTTCGCCCCTTCAGTGAAATATAGAAACTCTTCATGAGGCAGTATATTTAAAATAAGCGGTTTTTGACCATTACTTGTGAACCTAGTCCCGTTTATATTGATTGATTTGATGAATAGAAATATAACGGGTTCTTCTTCAAGGTATTTCCTTAAAGGCGATGGAAATATTCCCTTGGATGACTCAATTGAAGTTTTTACGTGAGATAAAGAAGGTTTAGGTTTGGCATCGGTATGTTTCTTGGACTGATATTTTTGGGTTATTTGAGGCAGTTGCGTAGAGTTTGTAGATGGATCCGCGGAAGTTTGAGGCACCGATGATAATGCATCAAGTTTCAGCCTAAGTGAGTTTGATTTTTGTATTTGAGCGGTAATCTTGGAGTTCGAATCGCTTTCCAAGTTGTTTTGAAGTTTGAAACCTGATAGATCTGAGGTTTGAGTTTTTTTATGCCTATTTAAAGACGCAAAACTTTTACTAAAGAACCCACTCATTGGAGAATGGATCCAAATTCCAAGTAAAAGTATATTTAGCGTCAGAAGCAAGGACACTAGCTTGGAATCGAAGTGTTATAATGCAATTAATATAGAAATATGAATCAAGATGAAAAGGAGAAAATCGCAACCAGATGCCATGCAGAATTGTAGGAAGAAAAAAAAAAAATGGCATTTTAACCAACAAGATATACATGAAGAAATGATTCGTGTGAAACAATTATGAAGCATATAGAGATCATTTTTGATGGAGTATATGAGCACATTTTTAAACTAAAGCAGTTGAGGGATGTATATTTTGAACAATCACATATATATACAAATATATACATATATATATTCATATATATATATATTGAAGGATACTACATACAAATATAAAATAGTATCGATCAAGTGCGTGAAAGAAAGAGATCAAATAATTTAGAATTGCGCGTGTCTATTTGTTAAAGTAATTACCATGAGTTAAAGGTTGTAAAGGCAAGCAGTGTTTTAAAGGTGAAACAACCATTGAAACAACAAATCACTAAGAAAAAAAAAAAAACTAAAACAGAACCGTTGGCAATCCAAACGTAATGTCTCAGAAAGCAGGGGCCTCGTCAAATCCTTTAATTGTCTAGACTATGTCTTTTGTATTGAGCATCAATTTTCTTTATTACTCTCTACTTACTAGTTTAGCGTGATATTGGATATTTATTTTTGAGTTCCTAGTAACGATCACGATCTCAAATTGTCAAATGGCAGTTTGAATTGATTATAGTGAGAGAGAAAGAAAGAAAGAAAAAAAAAGAAAAAAAAAAAAAAAGAATTTTCTTCCTGCTTTTTCTCATTAATATTATTATTAATATTATTAATATTATTGTTCTTATAATACTTAAATTCCAATAATTACAACTTGCTGAAATCATTTAATAGCATATACACACAAATGTTGAAAAGAATTACCCGTCTTTTTGTGCCCGTGACAGCTTTTGCAGGGGGGTTCCTTCTTTTCCCTAGGGAATGGAGAAAAAATCATTTAAAAGACCAAAAAATCAACAGTTTCAATCAGGATATTTTGAATCAAATTACCCAAACACAACAATATAGAGAGCTTTTGAATGACCCATCCTATGAAAACATATCATTGACTCAATCTTTTCCTTCACAGCACCGTTCTAATCATGTTGCATCAGGGTTACTTTTCGGGCCCAATTTAATGGAAATTGACCCAGTAGTATTTTTGGACGAAAAAAAGGGCCAACTTACCAGTTTTTATCATTTAGGGTCCCAATTAGTAAGCCAAGATGGATTAATCCATAATGGGGTAACTTCCACTATATTAGATGAGGGATTATGTGTGTGTGGGTTCCCATTATTGCCGTCGAAAAAGGGTGTTACAGCAAAATTGTCAATAAATTTCTTAAACCAAGCCCCTCCACAAAGTACAGTTGTATTGAAGGCCAAAGTAACCAGTGCTAAGGGGCGTAAGGTTGTAATAGAAGGTAACTTAGAAACTGTCCCATTAGACGGTTCCGAGCCAATACCAATTGCAAATGCCGAGTGTATACTTGTAGAACCTAAATGGTTCAAGTACTTATCCTGGTTGCAAATTTTCTAGCACTTGTCCGATTACTTTATCATTTGTATCTATAAAATCATTTTAGGATAAAAGATAAATTGATTCCTTATGAAGCATTGGTTATAATCTTTTTTTTTTTTTTTTTTCTTCTTCTTCTTAATCTTCTTCTATGATCAATCGCATAAAATGGCGTCATCTGGATTAATGATTATAGAAACAAGTATAATTATGATTATATATATTAAGTAGATATTTTTCGATTCATATATTTATGATCTTGATGATTTTATCAACGTGGTGTTAATTGAAATGGTTTTGGCCTATTTTCCCTAGAAATTGGCTTTGAAAACTAAAGATATACTTAATGTCTATAAGCATTATAATTACCAGAATGTATTTTGTTTAGTTTTTGTTTACCTGAATTTTTGTTAATATTTTTTTTTTATTTATTTTTTATTTATTTTTTGCTTTTTTTTGCTTTTTTTTTTTTGTTCTTTTTTAATGCTATTATATGGAACCCCTCTTCAAGATGAACAAATATGACTTCTTACGTACAGCCACGCGGTACGGCTGCGCCGTAAATATTGCTAATGTATGGCTAATTGGTATAATGCTGGAATTTTAAGTCTATTACTGCTAAGTTCAGGTCCATATATACATCAATTCCAATAAGGTTGTAATTGGCAAAATTAATTTTAAAGTTAAAGTCTTATGTGGCAAGTAGGTTAGTTCTTTCTACCAATTCATTTTTGCAAGGCACAATACTACTTGATTGATTAGTGAAAACATTTGACGCTCTAGACAATACAATGATGACAGGATATATGTAGCTATCGAGCCAGTTTTTGAGGAACCCGGTACTAGATATGTTAATAATATTTTAAAAGGAGATTTAGATGATGAGATAATGCTGATTGTTCTACTTAATTAGGTTATAGTGAGTCTATTTTGAAAAAAAAAAAAATAACGTCCGATATTGTCTTTGGTGATAGGAGGTATATGTATTGCACATGCTTGATATTGAAATAGGAAAGTCTGGCGTTTCCTTTGAGTTTACAGTTTTTATGTAGTAAAACAATTGGTCCGGTTACATCGTATGCAGTTTTTAGTATTGAGGGAATTGTAAAGAACTTTATGTAAAACATGAAAACGTATAGTTGGTGGGGCGGGGGCGGGAAAATTAAATGAGAACCCTAAAAAGTCCTATCATGATCGTTATCACAATTTATCAAATAATCTTAAGCATAAATAGCAAGTTTTAAAATTCCAATAGATTGATCCCCAATGTTATATTTAATCATTTCTGTATTTGATAATATCATTGTGTGGTCATTTATTTATTTGTAGTCATTTACTCGTTATTCTTTACACTTGAAATACGATTGCTTGCTATGAAATATTTCTTGATCAAGTTGGTATGATACACTTAATCCCAAATCTGGGGTAATTTTTTTTTAAAAAAAAACTTAATGATGTGCGTGTGTAAGCATATGTCATTAATTTTTTTTCGAGCCAATTCTATTTCCTTCTTCAGCTCTATTTTGACAATAAAATTCTATAACTTTTCTGGAACCATTTACATGGTAGTATTATTGTAAAGACTGTACCAAAACTCCAATTCATTCACATTCACGGGCTTCTATCTGATTAAACTCTATATAATACTATTGCCAAACAGATTTTATATATAGCTTAAAATGGCATATTTGTAAAAAAAAAATAAATAAATAAATAAAGTTTTTTTTGTAATAATATATCGTATTCCTAGTATTTTTAATTTACTAATAATTGTTTACCTCATTTGATCGAAACTGCATTTACGTAATTATATTGTTTTGATTATCTCGGAACTTTCGCATGACTTGAAAGGGGTTAACAAAACTCGCCGAAAAAAGGCGTGTCCTTCGCCGAACATTCGCCCAAATTTTTCAAGATTGAAAGAATCAAAATCGCATTTAAATACTGCTTCAAATCCGCCTAATTTTTAAAAACATCACTTCATTTTCTTTAAATTTTTTAGGAAAAATTCAAAAGATTTCTTTGCATCAACATTAACAGGAAATCTTCAATTTTACATTCAATCTTTGAACAGTTATTGCATTCATTTTTTTTCAAAAAAAAATAAACCATATATATCGATCGTTGTTTATTTACTTGTTGCTTGAACATTTAATTGACTTTCGTTTAATTATCAACTAAATTCCACTATCATCATGCTGAATAAAGATTCTGTACCAATAGAGGTATCCAGTACTATCTCCAAGTCTTCTCAGCTGTTGTCAGATCAACTGCTTTTGAAGCCAAATGCAAGAACATCGACATCAAATGATGTCACATCGGCGTATTCAGATCTGCATGTCAAACCTTCTAAATTGGTTTTGATATTGACTCTTCTGTCTTCTATATCTGGATTTATGTTTGGGTATGATACCGGTTACATTTCATCTGCTTTGGTCAATGTTGGAACTGATCTTTCGAATAAATATTTGTCTTCAGGTGAAAAGGAATTTATAACATCTGCTACTTCACTTGGTGCATTTTTAGGTGCCATTTTGGGAGGTATTTTAGCCAATTTGATTGGTAGGAAAAAAGTATTGTTGGGTTCAAACGTTATTTTCGTTGTTGGTACTATAATTCAACTTGTAGCTCATACAGTATGGACTATGATTGTAGGTAGATTTATCTTAGGTTGGGGTGTTGGTATAGCTTCTTTGATTTCACCTTTGATGTTAAGTGAATTGGCACCTGCCAAGTACAGAGGAAGACTCATTGTGACGAATTGTATATTTATCACCGGAGGTCAATTAGTGGCCTATTTCATCAATTGGCCATTGACTCATGTGCATAATGGTTGGAGAGTATCAGTTGGTTTATGTATGGTCCCACCAGTTATTCAGTTTGCCTTATTTTGCTTCTTACCTGATACCCCTAGATTCCATATTATGCGAGGTGATTATGACAGTGCAAGGAAAGTGATCAAGAAGATGTATTCCAAAGTTGATGATGTCTATATTGAAGCCACAATCAATGATATGGTGACATCTAATTCTAAAGTTCCAGGAAGAACCCCATTAGAGCAAGCTTGGAACTCGATTAAAGTTATTCATTCTACCCCTGCCAATTTTAGAGCTTTAATCTTAGCCTGTGGTTTACAAGGGATTCAACAATTTACAGGTTTCAATTCATTAATGTATTTTTCTGCTACTATTTTTGAAACCATTGGGTTTGATAATGCAACTGCTGTTTCAATTATTGTAGCTGCTACCAACTTTGTGTTTACCGGTGTTGCCCTTTGCATTATCGATAAAGTTGGAAGAAGAAGAATTCTTGTCTTTTCCATCCCAATGATGTGTATTGCTATGATTATTTGTGCCATTGCATTCCATTATTTGGGTGTCAAGTTCACTTCTGGTGGGTCTGTCGATATACCAACTAGAGGAATATCTGGATGGGGTATAGTCATTATTATCGGTATGGTTTTGTTTGTTGCTTCTTATTCTATTGGAATTGGTAACAGCGCATGGACCGGAGTTGAATTATTCTCCGATGTCAATGTACGTTCCATTGGAGCAATGTATGCAGCATGTACCAATTGGGCTGGCTCGTTAGTTATTGCATCTACATTTTTGACCATGTTGATTAATATAACTCCCACTGGTACATTTTCCTTCTTTGCAGGTTTATGTTTCATTTCCTTCATCTTTATTTACTTCTTATTCCCTGACGTATCCGGTTTAGAACTTGAAGAAACTTCTCAAATATTAGCTACTGGTTTCAACGTTAAGGAAGCAAACAGATTATCGCGTGAAAGAAAAAAGGCTTCTAAATACGCTGCTTGTTATGAACAAAATACAGTTTAAAAATATAATTTAATCAAATCCTTATTAGCATATATCATTTTAAATACAAATATAATAAATACAAATATAATAAACGATATTATAATTACTATTGGGTTTTAGCTTCGGGGTTTTTTTTTTCACTTCTTTCGATTTCGATATTGTAATTACTATAAATGACTTTGGCTAAAATAGTTTATATTGTGCTTCTGTTGCATGTGCAAAAGGTACACTTTTTTTTTTACTATTTTTTTTTATTTTTGTTTATTTTTTTTTTTTACTATTTTTTGATTCATCTTGACTACTTCAAGTTTTTTGCAAACCTCAACCTTCCATTCCAAATTGCCTTTGTAAGCGAAATGGAAGGAAACTTAGAGGAAGTCAGGCACTCTAAGCCTAGAATGAAGGAGATGAATTCCATGAATCGGTATGAACGTCTTCAAAAGCTAGGACAAGGGACATTTGGAGTGGTTCAGAAGGCTAAAGATCGCAAGACCGGTTCTATAGTGGCATTGAAACAACTTTTAAATCATTCAGCGAAGGAAGGGTTCCCCATCACTGCAATGAGAGAAATTACCATTTTAAAACAATTAAAAAACAAGCATATTTTAGAACTTATAGATATGGTATACGAAGCGCCAAAAGTCCTGAATCCTAAAGACTTGGTACATCAAAGAGGTTGCTTCTATACTGTTTCGCTGTATATGACTCTGGATTTAGTAGGTTTACTTCGTAATCCATCTGTACGACTCACAGTTCCACATATTAAATGTTTAATGCAACAATTACTCCAAGGAGTGCAATATATTCATGAACAAAAATTTTTACATAGGGATATAAAAGCGGCAAATATTTTGGTGGGGAACGATGGAATTTTGAAAATTGCTGATTTTGGGTTAGCAAGAGTTTATCATGGGAAAAAACCTTGTTTGGGTCAAGGTCCAGGAGGTGGAGAGCGTCCATACACAGGATTAGTAGTAACACGGTGGTATAGGCCACCTGAAATTTTGTTGGGAGATAGAAAATACACAACTGCAGTTGATCTTTGGGGGGTTGGATGTGTTTTCGCAGAATTATTTACAAAGAGACCTATATTAGTTGGTAAAACTGATTCCCATCAAGCACAACTTATATTTGAGCTTTGTGGGGCACCTGATGTGATAACTTGGCCTGAGGCCGTGAATCTACCAAATAAAAGTGATTTCAGCATCGGGATCACGTGTAAAAGAAGTTTAGAAACTCGATTCAAACCATTAATTAGTGATGATGGTATTGATTTACTTTCAGGACTTTTAAAGTTAGATCCTTTGAAAAGATTTAATGCGTTAGATGCATTAGCTCATGAATATTTTGATAATGATCCAAAACCGGTATTGCCCTCTCAATTACCGAAATTTGAAGAAAGTCATGAGATTGATGCTGAAAAGTATAAATTAATGCAAAATCGAGCACCGCCCGTTGGCATCAATCAGCCAGATACACAACCTCAACCATTAAAATCACATCAAAATTTACCACGACCATCGTATGATAACAAAGAGGCATCAATTAATAAAAATAAAAGCATAGATAATAGTACGTGGGGTGCCAAAAGAAAGGAGACTTCCGATGAATTGAGGAGTCAAGAAACTAAGAAGGCAGAAAGACAAGCGATGGCTCTGGGTTTATTTATGAAAAAACCTCCAGCCAAGAAAAGACGAATGTAACATTAGGCTAGATATTATTTTTCATAGAAAGTTAATTTCATTATAAACAGAAGTAAAGTTCTAAAATTCAGGTTCAGGTTCATGTTCAGGTTCAGGTTCAGGTTCAGGTTAAACATGAAATATCGAGAAAATAGGGATCTGGATCATGTAAGGTAATGGGGGAAATGAAATGGAATTTTTTTCTTTGTACTTGTACTTGTACTTGAACTTATATTTTAAAGTGCAACGTGAATTTTATAGTCGATTATTGTATTTAAATTGTAATTTTTTCCAAACAAAATTCACCATGGGAAGCGAATCCCTTTTTGTGAATTACTGTATATATTACTTAAGTTGAATGTGATCATAGTTGAGGTGGGGAAATATTCTAATAAAAAATGCTACGTAACGTGTACACCAGACAACAAACAACACGGCAGTTTGTATTCCTCATACTATATTCGAGGATCTTTCCCATCTGGGCATAATTAGCAGTATCTTTTCTTTTGAAAAAAGAAAAAAAAGAAATGTTCTATGTTGGTCGTTCTTTAAACTATTTATGACTTTGGCTTTTTTCTAGATAGTACACTGTAAAGAAAAAAATTGCATATATATTACACCTCATCCAAACTTAATGTTCTTTAATGTTGTGGGGAGGGGTAAGTAGAGCATATATATTCTTATACAAACATAAATACAAGATTATCTTGTATTAGTTAGTACTGATTGTGGTCTCATCTTATCTTGCATGTTAAGTGATATTTTTTTATTTTTTTTTGATTTACTTTATTTTAATTTTTCTAAACCTAAATACTAGAAAGAAATGGGTCTTTATTTTTCGCGATTCAAATTTTTTGGAAAAAAAAAAAACCGTGTATATAAGAACCGAGATCGGACTAAGGTATATAAGAGCCGACCTCAAATTTGACGAGTTTGCAAACATTAAAAAAAATTTAATTTTAACAAGTGGACTGAATCATTTTTTTTCAAAAATTAATCATTTTGAATGAGGAGTTTGGATGATTATTTCTCCATTCAAGTGTTTCTCATCGTTCTTCGAGAGACACTTGAATCTGCGATTATTATTTCGGTGCTTCTTGCGTTTGTAATTCAAAATTTTTCCAATTCAACCAAGAAACACACTTTCAAAGCTAGCACAAATTCTGAGTATGATAGTACTGCTGAGCAACAACAAGGATTATTGCATAATAGTGAGGGAAGGTCAGAATCTGAAGTTGATGTTACAACTAAGAAAGAAATAGAAGAAAGAGAAAAGGAAGAAGTTGAAATCAAGAAATATCTTATAATGCAAATTTGGGCAGGAGGATTTCTTGGATTAGCATGTTGCATGGTTATTGGTGCCATTATCTTGTGGATTTTCTACATGTTGGGCAGTGATGTATGGTCAGTAGCTGAGCATTATTGGGAGGGAGGATTCTCCATCATTGCTTCTATTATTATATCAATAATGGGGGTTAAGATCTTAAGAGTGAATAAAATGAAGGAAAAATGGAGTGCTAAATTACATGCTGCTATTAAGGACTCTAAATTTAATAAACTTACATATCTGCAAACCAAAAAGGATGAAAAAATGTGGAGTGATCGTTATTTCATGTTCATTTTACCATTTGTTACCACCCTTAGAGAAGGTATGGAAGCCATTGTTTTCATTGGTGGCATAGGGATCAATGAAGATACTTCTGTATCATCTATATTGAACGCGGTTATCGCTGCCTTGTTTTTAGGATCTCTTATTGGGTTTTTGTTATATCGTCTGGGTAATTCCCTTTCGTTACAATGGTTTCTCATTTCATCCACCTGTTTATTATATTTGGTTGCAGCTGGACTTTTTTCGAAAGGTGTTTGGAATTTTGAGCTTCAAAGCTTTATTAATGCCTGTGGTGGTCTTGATGTAAGTGAAACAGGTCATGGACCAGGATCTTATGATATTAAACGTAGTGTATGGCATGTGAACTGTTGTAATGGTGAACTACATGAAGATGGTGCATTTTGGATGATATTCACTGCTATTTTAGGATGGACGAATAGTGCTACTTATGGAAGTGTGCTTGCCTATATTGGTTATTGGGTAGTCATTATCTATATGTTTTGGTGTTTAATTTATGAGGAACAAAATGGACTTTTACCTATCCCAGTTTCATGGCAACGCAATAGAATTAGAAAAAGATTGGCTCTTCAAAAAAAATATGCTCAATTAACTGAAGAAGAACCAAGAAATAGTTTGTCATCGACTTCACCACTTCAAAGTTAGGTCGGTCTAAAATTATTATCCTTTAAATTTTTATTTGCCTCTCTAGTTTAGTGCAGTTATGATGTTAATGATACCATGATAAATAATTAAATGAATAGAATCTATAGTATGATTTGTATTAATTATATATTAAACGAATAAATGAGTGATGGTTTTTTTTTTTCTTCTTCCTTTATTTTTTTTTTTAGGTTTTTTGTTTCTTTTGGTATTTGTTCCAGTTTCTAATCATCAGTGTTGTTTAATCATCAAACATCTCATCTACAGAGCTTCCTAAATATACTTTAAGAGTTTTGCGTGTAGCGGGTAAGATCTTGCATTTAACCAATGGAGGTTCCCCTGTTTTTGCAGCCTGTCTGTCGTATGCTTGGAAACGATGGCACCCTCCGAACGCAAAATAATAGGATTTCCCTTGCTCTTTCACCAAGAAAACATCAATTGGTGGTAGTTCACCTGCAGTTATTTCTTGGATTCCACAAGTAGCACTGGCCATGGGTGTTCCATTTAAAGTCGATACCATAGCATCAATTTTTTGTTCATCAAGGACGGGTGGAATTGGTCTTTTAATTTCGTTAAGAGGAACGTATTGTGTTTTAAGGTAAGTTGATTGTAAAGACATAACTGTTTTATTTTGATTTTGTATAATTTAGAATATGTAATTATAATGGAAAGTTGCAAATTTGCTCTGGTTAAATATAATGCGACTTGATACTATTTTGTCAGCCAAGATCTGGAATTCGATGCGACATTAGTAATGATCAATATAATCAGAGCAAAATAAAATAAAGCTAATGAAAAAGAAAAGATTTCTTGTAAAGCGATATATATATATATATATATATATATGCATAGTAAACCAAAACCTCTTTTAAAGTATCGACTATATTAATTTGAAGCTAAAAGCATAGATAAATTGAGAGTGATAGATTAACGTGATGGATGTATGCATTAGAAACTGGCTAAACTTTTAAAATCTTTAATGAATAAGATATCGAATTGTTTTAAATTTAATTCAAAATACTGATATAATCGGTTTATGATAATTATTTTTCTCATCGTTTTATCGAGGAACAGTCATACTACTCTCGATGATAATGTTCAAAATGTACTTAAAGATATAGTGTATTACATATATAAAATGTATTATTAGGGTAAAAGTGTATAGAAAAATGCGTATTCCGATTTCGGTGTTATTAAGTGAATTAAAGTTTTTTTTTTGCTGCTTAAAATGATAAATCAAACTGATAACTAGGATCTAAGACCAATTACACTACTTTTTTTTTTCTTAATTTTTTTTACCCTGGTTTCTTAGTCCCTTTGTTAACTCTTGTCTTCTATCTAATGTACAATTATCTATCGGACCGAGGTGACGGGTATCTTTTCCAATTCTATTCTCTATAAAAATTCACGTATTTATTGACTTATTTTTAGTTCTTTTTTTCTGATCTGAGATATTTAGCCTATTTGTGAAATAGCTTAAATTTAGCTAGAAAGTTTTGAGGGGCTTCGACTGGTGTGTCACTGTAATACATTGTGGCATTAAAGTTTATCTTATTAATCAATTCATCATAGAAATTGGCTTGTTTGATCTCTGCCTGTTATCAATAATTCCGGTCGTGTGTCTTTTTTCGCCCCCCCCTTCTTCCATATATTAGGGAAACAATTTATCCTTGGTCAGTACTGTACCCTTGTCTATTTATTATTTTATACACAAGGATATCATTATCAAGATCAGTTTGCAGCCCAACTTTTTTTTTTCGCCCTGAACATTCTTAATACAAACATTCAATTTATAAATTCATGATATTAGATGTGGGCGACTAAATTAATCACCATAACGTTGACATTAATACTATTTATTATAGGTACTAAGATACGGCTGAAATTGCTCAAAAGATGGTACTTAATAGCAGTTTTAATAATGTTTTGGTCTCTCAATACCCCCAAATTTTCCCTCCAACAGCAACCGATCAAGATGTATAGTGATGCAGAAGTAACATTTTTTGCATGCCACTATCAAATCATGAATACCGCCACTTTTTGTGATTTATCTATTGTAAGCCCAATGGAATGTTATTGTAAAAACCAATGGGCTTTATCAACAATAACACATTGTTATCAAGTGGCAAATTCAATTGAATTGCAATCTTTAGTCAATAAATGTCAAGATATTGGAGTCAATATCACCATGGCAGATATTGTTGTAGCAGACAAAATCTATGAGTCTCGAGGTAAATATCCTTCAGAAATAGATAATTTCAATTCGAGTGTACTTCAAGAAACCCCAATAAAGTTAAATGAGACTCTAATATATGATTATAAACAATCATTTATTGCTTTTATGGGTATTTACAATAAGTCTACTCTTTATACCAATTATTTAGTTTTGTATTGGCTTGTTATTTTCACTTGTGCATTTATTTCGAATTGGTCCATATATATGTTTCCTCGATACATTAAAAATTGCAATGGGAGCATAAGTAATTTTTGCAGAAAGCACATTAAGTTACCTGCTGCTTTTGGTTATAAAAAGAATAATGAATTAAATTGTAAAATCTGGCTCCCCAATTTTGAACTATCCCCATTTCGTTGGTTTAATAAATTGAGATTCCCTTTGATGCTCATTCCAACAAGAGCTGATCTGTTGATTATCTTTGGGTTTATCACCTTGTGTATCTTTTTATTGAATTATGATATAGCAGGTTATGAATATGACCTCATATATAAAAGTAAACACAAGTTTTATCTTAGAACGGAAGCTGTTAGATCTAGTGCTATAGCTAGTTTTATGTTACCATTTTTAGTATTGTTTGCTGGCAGAAATAATTTTTTACAATGGTTAATTGGTTGGGATTATGCCACTTTTATGATTTTTCATCGATGGATATCAAGAGTTGTATTTGTTATGGTTTTAATACATGGAGTGGATTATTATGAAGTTCTTGGTTACTTTCGGGAAATCGAATTTAAGGCTACATATATGGTAATTGGTATATTGGCTTTCAAAGCAGGGGTACTTTTACTAATTCATAGTATACTTGTTCTTCGTCGCAAATGGTACGAAGTGTTTCTTATATCTCATATTATATTAGGAGCCGTTTTCATTATTGGTGGGTATTATCATGTTCGAACTATTGCCTATGGGTGGTTTTATTATATATCTATTGCCTTATGGGCTTCAGATAGAATCGTTCGAATTATCAAAATATTTGAATTTGGATTCCCACAAGCACAAGTATCTATCATTGAAAATGAATGTTTGAAAATTGTGACACCGTATCCTGCCGGTTGGGAAATAATTCCAGGTGGACACGTTTTCATTTATTTCCTTCTGCTGCCTTTATATTTTTGGCAGTCTCATCCTTTCACTTATGTTGCAGATGAAGAAAATCAGAAAATTATATTGTATTGTAAAATTAAAGATGGAATTACAAGGACGTTGTACAATCAATTGAGTCATAAAAAATCAATCAAGTTAAAAATTGCCATTGAAGGTTCGTATGGAGAACCGACCCATGCAATGAAATACGATTCAGCTGTATTTATCGCAGGGGGGAATGGTATACCCGGAATCTATTCTGAAGCCATGTCTCTTAAAAGGTGGAATAATAAGAATCAAATAGTTAAATTAATTTGGGTAATAAGAGAGTATAAAACTCTCATATGGTTTTATGAAGAATTACAGGCACTATCAAAGTCAAATATCGATACCACCATTTATGTTACCAGTGGGAAATATTCAATTGACGAGACTGAAGAAGCCATTAATTATGGCTCTTTAGATTTATCAATTAAGAAAACAGTGGAGCAAATCAAACAAGAATTTAACTATATTAAGTTTATAGATTGCAGGCCTCACGTGAAGAATCTTGTACGAGATCTAATTAAGATTTCTCCAGGAAGTACTGCATTTGTTACATGTGGTCATCCTGTAATGGTGGATGATGTTAGGAAAGCGGTTGTAGACAACATTGGAGATAAAAGAGTAGACTATTTTGAACAATTACAAGTGTGGGCTTGATATATGTTTCCAACCAAATAATTTATAATGTATCCGGTGGAAATTTCAATAAATAAGTTTATGATTATGGCATTTGTGTAAAGTTTAAGTGTCAAGTTTGGTTTAATTTGGTTTTATTTTTTTTTAAAAAAATATGTTTTTTCTCCTTTTCAAGTTATTACGATCAATATACTATTAAATGACTATTTTATGCAAATCAGGGAAAAATAACTAATGGAAACAAATTTGCTATTAAAATACAACCTACGTAAAAAGAAATAGATAGGAAAATAAGCTCTTGGCAACACTTCAAGTATCAAGGTAAAATTGGTATGTTCATCTGGTAGTTATAGTTCACCATTTAAACTTTTGCACCAAATTATATTAAATGATTATGGATATTTATGTAAATACTATCTACTATAATAAAACAGAGTAAGATAACAATAGCAAAACAAACAAATATCTCGAGGTATACTACTTTTAGACCGTATACCATAACAACAGGTCGTATAGTGTAGTGGTTATCACTTTCGGTTCTGATCCGAACAACCCCGGTTCGAATCCGGGTACGACCTATTACTTTTTCTAAGTAAAGTTTCTTTCTTCACAAAAAATTTTTTTTTATATAAAAATATATATAAAGCTTTTATAGAGACCTTCTCATCTCATCTCTTTAACGATCACATGACCCATTTCGTGTCTAATATTTTTTTTTATCTTGAACAAATAAATATCATAATTTTTATCACATCTCATCGAATCGATACGAAATGATTAGAACCATCAAGCCCAAAAATGCACGTTCCAAGAGGGCTTTGGCCAAGAAGGAAGCCAAATTGGTTGAGAATACCAAGAGTGCACTTTTCGTTCCAGGAGCAACGGGGAATCAGCTTTTACATGATGCTATGTGTGATTTGATGGCCTTGAAGAAACCAGATGCCAAAAAATTTTCTAAAAAGAACGAAATCAGACCTTTTGAAGACGCAGCTGAATTGGAGTTTTTCTCGGAAAAGAATGATTGCTCGTTAATGGTTTTCTCATCCAACAACAAGAAGAGACCAAATAACTTAACTTTCACTCGATTTTTCAACCATAAAGTATATGATATGATTGAATTATCAATACAAAAAGATGCAAAATTATTAAAAGATTTCAAAAAATTAACTTTTAACATTGGATTAAAGCCAATGTTTGTATTCAATGGACCAGCTTTTGATTCGCACCCTGTTTTCCAACATCTTAAGTCGTTATTCTTAGATTTCTATAGAGGAGATGAAACTGATTTACAAGATGTTGCCGGTTTACAACATATTATTGCATTATCAGTTGGGGAAATTGAAGATCCAAACTCCAAGCAATTACCATTGTTACATTTCAGAGTATATAAGTTGAAGACTTACAAGTCTGGTCAAAAAGTTCCTCGTGTCGAAGTGGATGAAATTGGTCCAAGATTTGATTTCAAGATCGGTAGAAGAATTGAACCAGCTCCAGAAGTTGAAAAAGATGCTCTTCTGAAACCAAAGCAATTACAAGCCAAGGTCAAGAAGAATGTTGATACTGATTTCATGGGTGATAAGATTGGCCGTGTTCATGTTGGTAACCAAGATTTAGGTAAGTTGCAAACCAGGAAAATGAAGGGTTTAAAGCTGAAATATGATCAACCGGGTTCTGATGAAGAGGAATACGAAGAAGAGGATGATTTCGTAAGTGCTGATGAAGGTGAACCATCTCCAAAGAGACAAAAGAAATAACTGTAGCATAATGGAATATACATGAAAAAATAAAATAAATTGAAAAATTGAAAAAAAAATATAAAAATTAAAAAAGGAATCGAAATGTAATAAAAAAATGAAGAAAAAAAGTAAAGAAATGTAGGAGGAGAATTAATTATAAATACTAAAAGTATGATGAACATATTCACCAATTCATAGCGTTTGCCTTTTTTGTCGGCAAACGCTTTGTCGGCAAACGCTTGTACTAGAGCTTCTTTATATATTCATATATTTATATACTTAATTTATTTTTTGTTCTTTGTTCTTTGTTTTTTTGTTTATTCTGCTTCAATTGTAAGCTATTTAGTAGAAGTTCTTTTATAGAGCCATTATTAGTACAGTGAAAAAGTGACTATTATTGGATAATTTGTGTATAATGATTAACTTAGTTTATTTTATGTTATAAAAAAAAAATGGTGTTGAAGATCATCTTCATAACCATATTCAAAGATACTCTTATTCCAACTAAGTGATATGCATCACAAGTTTATATATCATAAGCTTCAATATTTTTATTCAATGTATATATATTTATTTTTATATATTTAACAATTTAACAATTTATTTTCAATATTTCATTTTATTTTATTTTTTTGTGCTTACTGATTTTTACACCCTTCTTCGCTTCAACATGGACCAGCGATCCATCTTCAAGCCCCGTGAACTGGGCAGCCTTGAGCCTTCGCTGACGAAAAACACATCAGAAATTGTTGAATTGACCAAGAACTCCAAATACTGTGTACTGAAACTCCCAGCGTCCCCATCTGTGCTTCATGAGCCCTTGGATATACTCAATGGTTACACTGACAATATTTCCAACTATGCTCTTGTAGTCAGCGATAAAACAATAAACGTTTGGAGTTATAAGTCCACCGATGCTACTCCATTGTCTATCCAGTTCCCCGTGGCTAATGTCACACCTTTAGCTATATTGACCCGCCCCACAATTACTGAAGATCCTGGGTTGGTAATTATGGACGCATCGATCGGTTCGATCAAGTTTTACGAAAGTGTTCAACACGCACCTGCTTTAGGGTTAATCAATAACAAGCTGTTGAACGCTCAGATTCCCCTCAGCGATGGAGAATTTGTTATCTTGGCTGAAAATGTAGAACCTGCCGGTATTGCTATTGCTACCTCTCATGGTCGTTGCTTTTTGCTTTCATTACGTGATTTTGCCAATAAACCTAATCTACAAATCATTGAGATACCTTTGAAAAAATCAAGAGGTCTACTTGGATTTCTTAAAACTTCAAGTATGGACGATGTGGAGATTGTAAGTATTAAAACTAAAAAATTAGTGGACGGTCAAGCTTTAATGATTCAAGATTCCAAAGGTAATTTCAATTATATCACTCTTCAACATGGACCATCAGGAGTTTATTTGGATAAGACAAAATCTTATCATCACTCTATTCTCCCCATATTAAATCGAGATTTTGAAGCTCTTTCTGGGAATAACATTGATGCCGAAATCTTAGATTTATGGCCAATCCAGTCTCACAATGAAGTTTATATTGCTCTCACATCTTTGAATGATGACCAATATGTACTTGTAACTATGAAGATTGATGAAACTGGAGCTCTTTTATATGGAAGTCATAAGTTACAAATCAAAGATAACTGGAAACCATCCTCGCAAAATAGACCAAAATTGTTTTTACCATTACCTGGGAATACTGCTTTTATAATTATAGATTCCTTAATCATTCTTACCGATATTGATTTTTCTTATATTGAATCTCAAAATACAGTTCAATATTATACTCCTCGTTGGGAAGATACCATTAAATTAAAATCATCTATTGAAATAATTGGGTATGGCTTTGAAAATCAAACAATTAATACCAATCCTTCCATTATTCTTATTACTACCACTTTTGGAATACTTCGTGTTGAAAGATTCCCCACCGATAAAGATTCAAACAGAAATGGTTATATTGAAACAGACTCGGTACAAAAAATTGTAAAATCTCACATTGAACAAGCAATTTTCTTTTCTAACAATAGTGCTATTGATTTTGATCTTAATGAACAATACCAAGAAGAAGATATCACTGCTGCAGTGCTTCAAGTTTTAGATGAAATTATGTCTTCAACTTCTCCTTATCTTCCAGCTTTACCTTCTGAACTGCCTTCTTCGAATACTCATAAATCTCAAAAATTAAACCATTTACCATCAATCTTCCCTACGGTCGGTGAATATTTGAATTTAAAAATTGGTTATTTTGAAACTATGATATTGTTTGTTAAGCGCAATTTTGGTCTTTTTTTGGTACCTGAAGTTTTGAAAAGATTGGAAAAAGTCAAAGTTGCCTTAAACTTGTGGAATCAATTGAAAAATAATTCAGAATTAAGTGCTGAATTTCAAAATATTTCTAAAAAATCAATGGATGAATTTTTCTGTAAAGATGTTAAAGATATAAATGAAGTACTTACTTTGTTTGTTGAACATTTGGTTTATTTAGATACTCCATTTTCAACTTTGATTCAACTTTTAGTTGCAACTTTATACGAAGGTGTATATCTTACTGAGGAAAAGTATATGGAAGATGGAATACCACCAACTAAGTTATGGGTTTTCGACACTGACTTGATAGTAAAATTTGAAGAAATTTATAGAAAGGCATTCGGTCCCAAGCCTTCAGAACTTGAATCGATTGAAACCAAATCTAAGGTAATTCAACTATGTGAGGTTTTATACTATTTGGTCAATAACGCAATTCAATTCATGCAATCGAGTGGTAACAACTTACAATTAAAGGAATATATTAAATGGTATAATACAAGTAAAAAAGAATGGATAAGGATATTACTTTCTCGTGGTCTTGATCAAGAAGCTTTGAAAATCAGTGAACACTATTCAGATTTTTCATCATTGGTAGAAGTATTAGAAGCTCGCCGACTCAAAACTGATTCAGTTAATGATGTTGAAGTTATGTATAACAAATATTTTGATAAATTTGGCTACGAATTTGCTCTGAAATTGTATGACAATTACATTGAAAATGATCATATACAACGCATGCTTTTGAAGTCCAATGAATATAATGAATACGCCGTTAGGTATTTCAAAGAATTCCCTGAAAAGACATCCAATTTTTCATGGATTAGAGATTTCTTGGATGGAAATTTCAATGCCGGTTCTGAAGCATTAATTAGATCCACTGCAGATGAAGAAAACATCAACAACTTGGAGTTGAAAGCTTCTTTAGCGAAACTTGGGTCAATAGCAGCCTCATCTAATTCCACAAATGCAAAAGATAAGATGGATGAAGATGATAAAGAAACAGTCACTGAACTTAATCAAAGATTGATTCATATTCGTATTCAAAAGGAAGTTTACCAGGAATTAACCAAAGATGGGAACATCTTGAATGGCGAGTTTATAAGTAGAAACTACATTAATGAAAATGTCAATATCAAAAGTTTGACAGACGCCAATATTGTTTCGATATGTGATAAGCTTTCCAAGAATGTGCAATTAGAATCAGTCGAGCTTATCAATTTATTAACATTAATCAAACCCAATACATTAAATCAAAAGGGTTTCACACACGCTTTTAGAATAGCATCCATTTTAACAAACGAATCTGAATTTATTAAACAAACAAGAATTATTTGGTTAAGATTACTTGGTTTAACTGATGATTGGAACTCATTAACTCAAAATATAGAACCTGATATTGCTATAAACAAACTGAGAATCGAGAACAGTACCTTATACAAGACTTTCCAATGCTTGGGATCACAAAAAGATGATATAACATCTCAATTGGATTACGTTCTTTCTAATGTGAATTCTATCGAAGATTTCACCAACGCCAAAGAAAAAGTAGCCACATATATAGACCAGAATGATTTGAAAAGATGGATACAATCTATTAGATCAGCTATTACATTGAAAAATAGCAACTAATTATCACTTACAAATCTCCAATAATCGGTAGTCGGGCGACAATGCCTTAAAATCTCAAATGTTTTTTTATTTGAATTATGTACAATAATATATAATTTGATGAATGGAAAAAAAGAAATGAAACCATTAGGACCAGCCCTTGACTAATATTTGGTTATAGCATCTAGATTAACTATCTTACCAAAGAAGAAAATAAGTTTTTTCCCCTCCAAATTCCCCTTTAACCCTTACTAGCTATTTCATCACCTTGACCATCATTTTTATAATCCTCATTATCTTCATTTTCATCTTCATCTTCATCTTCATCTTCATCTTCATCTTCATCTTCATCTTCGTCTTCATCCTGCTTCTTAGACTCGCTATCTTCTAACGGTATTCTCACTAAATATTCAGGCAAAGGAACCCCGTTTTCGTAGTCCTTTTGTGAGTACTTAAGTAAACCTAGTGATGCCAATGATACTGAATTAACTACATTTTGCCAATTGGATAAAACTAACGCTACGGCTTCAGTTCCTTGGGCCATGTCTTCAAGTTTTGATTCCAAGTTTTCCAACTGAGTAGTCAATATTCCCGTAAACCTTTTGATTTCGTTTAAGGATTCTAGTTCTGCACGCTTTTCCGCGATCTTTTGCTGTATGAAGCTAGACATGTTTAGTTTACAACGTTATTGTCGCAGATTTAACGTTTGGATAAAATGTTTTATTCTAATTCACTTTACTCATAACTGCACAATGCTACCCTACTTTTTTTTTTTTTTCAAAAAAAAAATTGTTTTGTTTTGTTTTGTTTTGCTTTGCTTTGCTTTGTTTTGTTTTCACGGTTTGTATTTGAGTATCGTTTTTATTATTAGTATAATGATTTTTATTTTGAATTTATTTATTTCTTTATTTTTTTATTTTATAGTATTTTGTTTTATTGTATTTTGACTACCCACTTTTCCAAGTGATCTAGCATATATCTAATCTTAAAATGGCACGCCCATCTATGGTATCGCCTACTATGGCCGAACTAGCTAAAAGTAGACGGCAAACTCTTTCCCAGGAATCATATAGAAACACATATTCAACGCAAAATGAGATACAGCTTGCCCCTGAAAGTACTGATCAAATTCGTAAAAGATATATAGAACAAAATCAGACTTTGGCTAGGACAAACTCTCAATTATTGGCTAAGATTCGAGCTTTGGACTCGAAAATTAATGAACTTACTAAAGAAAATATACATTTACGTCAACAAAATAGGCAAAACGAGTCATTTAAAGAGTTATTAAATGAAAAATTACTGCTACTTGAGAAAGGGGTGTTTGATAAATTCAAAGAAGTTTCCAAATTGTTTGATCAATTGAGACTGGAAGAAAAACTCACAGATAAAAAAACATCTCTAGAGAGCCACATTTCTACATCAGAAATTCATACTGTACATTCAAGTACCCCACTACCAGAACCGTCTTCATACGATTTAATTACCAAATCCGAATTTGAACTACCTACCTCATCAAATCTGAATCTGGGCGTTGTAGAAAAATCCTTGTTTGATGATTCTGAAGATGATGTTGAAATCTTAAGCCACTGGGATAAAGAGAATGAAAAGCCTGTTACGAGTGATAAGGATTTTAAACTGTATAAACCTGAAAGTTACCGACCAACTACAAATAAATCTTTGATGGATACAAATTTTGAAAAACAGCTAAACATTGAATTTGAATTGGAAAAAAGAGAGCAGGAATTAGAAATTGAGAAAGAAATGAAAAAACAGCAAGAAGAAAGAAGAATGGAAATGGAAATGATAAGACAAAGAGAATTAGAAAGAATTGAAAAGGAAAAAGAAAAACTTAAACAAGAAAAGGAACAAATCCAGAAAAGAATTATTGAAGAAAACCGAAGGAAAGAATTAGAATTAAAATCACAGGAAAGAGAAGCAAAACGTAAACAAGAACGATTGAAAATAGAGAAAGAACAAGAATTGAAAATATATCAGGATGATGTCGAAAATACTAAAGAAAAAATTGCAAAAAAGATAACAGAGTCAGAAGCAGAACAAGAAAAAGAAAATGAAAAGGAAGAGCTAAAAATGGTTAAAATTGATAAAGAATCGGCTAAAATCGACCAAAAGAAAACAATAGATGTAAAAATTGAACCGGAAAAGGAAAATGCTTACGAATTGAGTAGGAAACGTCCTCGCCGATGTAGGAAAGAAGTTGATTATAAACCTAATAGTCTCAACAGAAAACTTCGAAGAAAATCGAACGTTTTATTTACCGCCACGGGAGATGAAATTGCATCCAGTAGAAAAGCTTTGACGAATATCACAAACACAAACACAAACACAACTTCAGTCAAAAGGGAGAATGTATGAAAGTACTCAAAGTCCTTATTTATATGCATTATATAACTAATTAAAAAATTATCTAATATCTATTAAATGTATGAGGGTAAAACCTTTTCTTATAGATAACGTCGTAATTGGGGAAAATTTCATAATTGTTTAATTTAAACACTCATGTTCATTTTGATTGGAGGATGTGGGTTATAATCTATAATTTCAAAATCTTCGAAAACGAAATCATCAATGCTCTTAATTTGAGCTTTCCTTTCCTCTTTAATCACTAACTTGGGGAAATCACGAGGACATCTTTGTATTTGCTCTTGTAAGGCATCTACATGATCAAGGTATACATGCGCGTCACCCAAAGTGTGAATAAATTCACCACAGTCCATATCCACAACATGGGCAATCATTTTAGTGAGTAACGCATAAGAAGCAATATTGAAAGGAACCCCTAACCCCATGTCACAAGATCTTTGATATAAGAGACAAGATAACTTAGGTTTACTATTTTCAGGGAAATTCACGTAAAATTGACAAAATACGTGACATGGAGGAAGGGCCATCTTAGGGAAATCAGGAGGATTCCACGCAGACATAATAATTCTTCTATCATACGGATTGTTCTTCAACTTATCTATGACTTGTTGAAGTTGGTCAACACCTTGGTTTGTATAATCAGTTTCACAGTCCTTATACTCTGCCCCAAAATGACGCCACTGGAAACCATAAACTGGCCCTAAATCGCCTTCTCTTCTATGGGTAAGACCCAACTTATCCAAAAACTCTCTGGACCCATTACCTTCCCAGATCTTGACTCCTTTATCGGAAAGTAACTTGGCATCGGTAGAACCAGCTATGAACCATAAAAGCTCGTGAATAATCCCTTTGGAATACACGCGTTTGGTGGTAAGAAGAGGGAATTTATCATCAGATAAATTGAATCTAAGTTGCGGTGGAGCAAAGATAGAGCGAGTCCCGGTTCCCGTTCTGTCCGGACGATGTTCTCCTTGTTCTATGATAGTCTTACAAAGGTCAAGGTAAGCTTTTTCCTCCAAATTAGTTGTGCTAGAAGTAGTCATGAGTGTTGAATAAAGTGGATCAAACGCGAATATTGATAATCAAACAAATACAATAGAAAAATGAAAAAAGCCAAAAAGAAAAAAAAAAAAAAAAAAAAAAAAAAAAAAAAAAAAAAAAAAAAAAAAAAAAAAAAAAAAAAAAAAAAAAAAAAAACAATTGAGATAAGCTCTTAATGCTGCTCAATGGAAGTGATAAGAAGTGTGAATAAAAGAGAAAGCCAAAAAAAAAGGGCCCAATAGTAATTGTTAATATTCATTAAGAGTAAAATGGGAAGGTTCAATAGTAGTAAGATGCTGGGGGATACATATATATATATATTTAAAAATAATAA
>JAJMDQ010000011.1:180420-322652 GCA_030573815.1 Kurtzmaniella cleridarum | reverse complement strand
AAAAAAAAAAAAAAAAAAAAAAAAAAAAAGCTTGACGAGTATTTTCGTTGTAGACTATAAATTTTTTTTTTTGAGTATCCCGGGAGGGGGCCTTAGTTTTAACAAGTAAAATAAATACTTTGCTTATTGACATGTAGGTATTCTTGGAGTCTTATATTCAAACCAGAAAATGAAGAAGAAGAAAAAAAAAAGAAAATATAAACGTTCGATCAATTAATTTTACTATTAATAGCTATACATTTCAATGTAACTCTTGGTTCAAGTATGAAAAAATCTCTACGCTGGAGTTATCGATAATCTCTTAAGTATATGTATTTTAAATACACATGCTATAGTTCAAAGAAAAAAATTTCATCTAAAATTATGATTCAAGAAGCGTTGTCACAAAAGCTGATTAAAGAACTCTATTATATATAAGCCTGAAGATTTAGTTAATTTCCTTTTTATTCCTATTAATACTTCCACGTATAAATTGGGCCTTTTATCTATTCTAATTTCGTATGCTGATTAGCTCCATGCAGATACTATAAACGGTGTGCACCCGATGACTGCGCACCATATCATTGTGCATAACAATACTGATAAGAAAAATTGCCCAAGGAAAACTTTATTAGATAAGGGATTTATAGATGGTACCATTTTTTAAATATTTAGTAGCATTGTTGTCTTATAATTTTTATTAAAACAAACCAACTGAAAAGAATTTAAATAAACTTATAGATATACCTATATATTTAACAAGAAAATTTCCCCTATTAAAAACGTATAATCATATTCTTGCAAATAGTTAATTTCAATTGTGCTGCATATCCGACAGAATGCCTAGAGAGCCTATTAGATACGTAACCAAGATCGACTTGAGCAAAAGGGGTGACGAACAGCCTCAAGTACATAACAGATGGCATCCAGAAATACCATTCACCGAGACCATAATCCCAGGTGAAACTGTTAAAATTGAATGTTTGGATTGGACTGGGAACCAGATTGGTAACAATGATTATGCAGATGATTTGAGATCTGTAGATTTATCAAGGATTCATTACTTATCTGGTCCTTTCAATATTCAAGGAGCAGAGCCCGGAGATTGTCTTGTATTAGAAATCAAAGATGTTCAACCTTTGGAAAGGCAGCCTTGGGGTTATTGTGGCATATTTCACAAGCAAAATGGAGGGGGATTTTTAGATTCATTTTATCCAGAATGTGCTAAAGCTATATTTGATTTTGATGGTATTCATGCAACTTCAAGGCATATTCCTTATGTCAAGTTTACAGGATTGGTACATCCAGGTTTGATGGGCACTGCTCCTTCAACTGAAATTTTGAAAATGTGGAATGAAAGAGAAGGTAAATTAAAAGATGAAATTCAACTGAAACACGACATGACTGTTGCCAATTTACCTTTGGAGCTCAATGCCCATGGGGGTGGGGCAACAGGTGATGCTCTCAAGAGAATAGCTCAAGAAGGTGCAAGAACTATACCAGGTAGGCCAGAAAATGGTGGGAACTGTGATATTAAAAATCTTTCTCGTGGTTCCAAGTGCTATTTTCCTGTTTATGTTGTTGGCGCTAAATTCTCCATAGGTGATTTACATTTTTCTCAAGGTGATGGGGAAATATCCTTTTGTGGAGCCATTGAAATGGCCGGCGTAGTCACTGCCAGTTTTACGTTAATTAAAGATGGAATGCGGAAACTTAGCTTGAAATCTCCCATGTATATTCCTGGTGATATAGAGAATCATTATGGACCATCCAGATATCTAACTTTTGAAGGTTTCTCAGTTGATGAAGCAGGGAATCAAAAATTCTTATGTGCCACTACTGCTTATAAGCAATCATGTATTCGAGCTATTGAATACTTAAGAAGATATGGTTATAACGATTATCAAATCTATCTTTTACTTTCTTCGGCTCCAATTGAAGGTCACATTGCAGGGGTGGTAGATGTTCCAAATGCTTGTACTACACTAGGAATTCCCATAGATATATTTGACTTCGATATTAGACCAGAAGCAAATATTGGGGACTTAGATATGGGGAACTGTGCCTTAGTTTCGGGTGCTAATCATAAATTAATATACGATTTTGATCTCAAAATGAATTAAACTTATATTAATGTATGAATAATAAATAGTCTCGTTTAGATATATTTACAATTATAAAATGTTTCTAAGAGAAATTACTTACATAGCGTCGTTGAAATCTATTCTCTCTGAATCCAACATCAACTTTTGGAGGTAAGCGTACTTTGGGATCAGGTCGTTTTGTTGACAGTGGTAAAGGTTTATGGAGATCTTGCATACTAACCAGTCGAGTGGAATCTTTAGCTTTTTTGTTTAATGAATTCGTGGGATCTTTATTTGTTGATTTGTATTTATAATAGGTGTCATAATTTCCCATCAGAACCCCTCTTACTTTTTTCTTTTCAACTGGAGTGAAATATCTAGTGTATTCTTTATAAGAGTTTTCATTTTCCAAACAGTATGAAAATGGTCTTTGTCTCACGTTGTGTTTAATATTTTTAATGATATCTTTAAGCGAAGAAATGGAGTTTCTCTCTGGTTTATTAAATGATGCAAAATTATTAACATGATCATTATTTGAATCCTCCAACGTGATAACTTTCCGAATCTTAGTGACATTTAATGATGGAGTACTATGACATGATTTTCCTTGGTTATCTGACGCTTTTCCAAAATCCAATTTATGCTGTGAATTATTCGAATTATCTTCAATTTTAGAAGAATTTGAATCTTTTTCAAAAGCGGGCAGATAATTGACCGACAGAGTTGAATTTTGTAAAGAAACCCCACTAGGTGACTTTATTGATTTTATCTGCAGAAGTGGCTGATCCTTTTCAGAGCTATCTTCATGCTTCAGTTCTACTTTCTCAATTTTGGAAGATGTTGGTGGTGTAATAAAAGTACTGTCTTTGCTAGAAAGAACACTTAACTCTCTCAGAAGGGCCACAGCAGGTGCTAAACATGTAGTCGGCTCATCAGCATTACAATCATTACTTGAATCTGTATTGTACTCTTTCGATTCAGAGCCAAACATATCAATCAATGAAGACGAGTATGATGAGGCTGTCACCGACAGATATTTTTCAACAAGATTTTCACTGGATTGATTTGGTGTCAATTCTAAATACAGTTGAATTATCGTATCAGGATCATATGAGTTTCCAAAAGTATTATTCGGTATATCGAGTACGTTTTGATCTGAATTATGATTAATATTAATAGGTGACGCAGCAACTTTAGATACTTCATTATCATTATCAAAGTTTGAAGTGTAATTGTTGTTGTGATTGAAAATGACATCTTTTAAATTCGAATTTGAGCAAGAAGATTCATAATTAGTATATGCCGTGGAATGAGCTGATCCATAAGCAGAAGAAAACTGAGTCAAACAAGATGAAAAATCGTCACTTGACGAGAAGCCATCACTTGAGCTTAACGGTGTATTTGAGTGGTTATTTCCTTCAAGCAATTGATTAAAAACATCATTGTCGTTATCTACAATGATGTGTGTGGATTTTGAATGGACCAGTATGTTCAGATGAAGCAGTCTTTCATTATCACCATCATTACCATCATCAACATCATCACCATCGGCACAATTTTTTTGAATGACCACACCTTTTTGAAACGAGTTTGGAATTGAGTTATCAAATTGTGAAGTTTGTGAAATATTAGGATGCGCCATTATGAATTGATCCATACTATTATAGTGAGTATTTGAGGAAGTTGAAGGAACACAAATATATGGGCAATTAGATGAGCTATCGTGGTTGTAAGTTGGGGGGAAATTTTGTTGTTGTACCAGTTTTAAACCTTCTTTTCTACATGCTTGCGATGATTGTAATAATGATGCCATTGGAGATTTAAATTCTTCCTTTATAGCAGATCCATTTATATCAAATGGTCGAGAAACTGAATTTGCTTGTTCACAACCTGTTATAGACTTTCCACTTTCAATTGGTGTTGGAGGAAGATTTTTTGACATTATACTTTCAGTAACAGTTCGTCTAGGTTTGTTAATTGATTTTGGAAACTCTAAATTCGATCTTAATGCTTTCTTGTTTGTATTTTGAATATTAGGAGGATAGGTGGAAGTGGATTGAATTGATATTGTCGATTCGGAACACAATTCTTGAAGGTTATTAGTAGGTGAGGATTGCTTGATATCTTTATTGTGATTTGATTTATTATTTATTGCTTTATCAAGTTGATGAATTTCGTTCATGGAAAATACAGGCATACTTACACAGCGATTTTTAGACTTTTGAGTCATTTTTGAGTGTTCAAACTGCTTACTAGCTCTCCTCAAAGCCGGTAGAGCAGGAGCTATATCAGATATAGAATGACAACCAGGTTTATAAGAAGAAATTGCTAAAGATATATCCCCACCTAATTGATTAGCTGGAATAGGACGAGGAATATCTGAAGGTACTAACAGTTGCTTCATTAAATAATATTATTTGATAGTTAAGGAGCAAAATTCCTAAAAATAAATTTAAATATTCAAACTAGAATGTGTTGCCAACTGGGGTATAGAAATGTCACTAAATTGCTTAGGTCCCACTTTATTATTATGTAGTGTTAGATGTAATTGGACAAATTTTTTAAGTTACCTATGAATTGTGATAAAAGAATCCCAAAGAAATTCCGGACCTTTTTCTTAATTTCTCCCTTTTAGGTCAATTAATTTAAGATGGGTTAATATGAAACAAATTGAAGGTTCGGGCATTGCTTCATTTATATGTATCGAGGTTTTAACTGGTGTGCACCCCCTTTGGCTGCGAAAAAATGCTGGTTTCCCTACTTTTACAGAAACTTTTAATACGCATTCCTGCATTAATCACATTGGCAACTAGTAATTAAAGTTTAGTCTTGCAAGATAGAACATAGATCAGCGGAATGATCCCATAAAATAAAGCAAAATACAGATCTTTTCTAAGGGATGTGCTTTGAATATTTGAGAAGTTACATTTTACTATGATATATTTAAGCTTTCTTTATTGGGGCTTATAATTTACTTGATGCAAATAACGAACTTCAAATTTCAAAATTATATTAAAAAAAAGACAAGTAAAATTCCTACTGATAATACAGAAAAAAAAAAAAAAAATTACAACCAAAAAATTTGAAATAAAAATAATCCAAAGCAATTTGACTAAAAATAGAGATTTAAAATAGCAAACGAGGTATTCTTAGACCAGAAAGTTCAGTTCAAATTCTTTTTAAGAAAAACACATCCGAATCCCACTCAACAAAGTAAACGAGTAGATATTCCTTACATTACCCAGAACTGTAATTAATTCACAGTAACTAGTAATTTAAGAAAACTTTAAATTCCCACTCACGAGAATGTCTACGGCATTTTCAAATTCTCTCTCCAATATACAACTAGCCAGCATTTTAATGAAATTAAGTCATGAAGATTAATTTCAGTATGCACCACTAAAACTAGTTATTCGTTTATTAGCATTATATCTATTTCTAAAGGTAAATTTTTTTTTTTTTTTTCAAAACAAAAAACTCATTTGTAAATATTTAATTATGAGTACTGCCGCCATTGTGAAAAAACTTTGGGAAGGCTCAATCCCCATTCGATTAGTCAATGGACAATCAGAAACATTGATAACTGTACCACGGAACTCGTACCTCCCACCATATTTTGCATCCCAACTCTCATTGATTGATTACGACGATTCCATAGATTTTTATTTTGAGTATGATAACGTTCCGCTACAATGGCATTTACCTGCAGGGGTGCTATACGATTTGGTTCATCGAGACGAACCAGTTTGGACTATCAAATTAATTCAACTAAATCAATCTGGGATAACAAATGATGCAACAACTATAAAAAAAATGAAAGCTTTCAACCAAAGCTTAATTAAACCAAATGATCTCAAAGAAGTAGTAATGAACCTGGTTAAACAACTGAGTTTTGTAGTTGCATCGACTGCTAAGCTTATCATGAGTCTAAGTCCTTCTAAAAGTGAACAATTTTGGCATTCCATACTAGACCATAATTGGGTTGATTACGATAACGTAAATAAGGAAATAATACCCGTGAATTTAATTCGAGTGCCAGTGAAGATCTTTATATACCGTACTTCCATTATGATTCAAGAACCTGTAGCAGCGGAAGACACTATAAATTTAGAACAAGTAATTAACCGATCTGTATCCCCAGCCAAAATTGGGAAAGTAGTAATTCACGGGATTTCTTTTGAAGGGGAATTACTAAAAGAAAACATAGTTAAAGTCTGGAACTTATTTAAATACGTGGATAATTTTTTGTACATTATAGTTGAAACGACTAATCAATCAGAATGCTGATATTATTTCAATCAACATTTTATTGGATTCTTTAAAGTAATAATAGTAATAATAATAATTAATTAATTAATTATATATATATGTATATGTATATATATATATGGCAGAACTATGCTTCTAATTCAGGAACTTTGAACACTGCCTGTAACCAAACTCTATACATTTTCAATTGCTTTTTTCTATTAACAAGTAACCGTCTATCTACAGCAATTTTCTCTTCAATTAATCCATTCTTGCAAAAAATATCCCTCAACTCATCTTCGGTAAAGAAATATACTCGAGTACCATCTCCACGAACGTAAAAATTGTCTTCTAAAAGCCTGCTTTTCTTAAATCTGCATTGTGCAAGATCATATCTACCATAATCTCTAAATAAAATTCGACATCCTGGCTTGCAAACTTTTTTAAGATTGTTTACAGCTTGTTGCCATTGATTTGGAGCCAATGCAGAAAATACAAAGATCATAATAACAATATCAGCTTCGTTCAATTTCATGTCTTGAGGAATTTCATTTGCCTCGTTGGCTAAATCCCAGACTGAAGCAAATGCAATTTTATTTTTAGATTCCTTTTGGAATATTTCATTCTCTTTAATTAGATCAACTGCAACTTTCAGGTAGTCACAGGCAAAGATTCTCAAGTTAGGGTTTTTGTTTTGACCTAAAATTGGGAAAAATGTATTACCAGCTCCACATCCAATCTCTAAGATGGTTGTTTCAGTGGTGTTACCTTCAGCAGTAGCTTCATAAAGTTCTGGAAACTCTTTATGCAACCAATTTCTATCTTTAAAAAAATTTTCAGCATTATGTTTATAAAACACATCCCAGTACTTGGCAGGGTTAGAATTAAACAACTTCTTATCAAAATCCCCCACGGGGTGTTCGCGTTGCTTAGATATCATTTCTTCTGCCCACGATACTTGTTCTTCACCCCATTGAACATGATCCCAAGCGTTGTGCAGAAAAACGTCATCATCCTCTTTTAAAAACCGCTTCCCAAATTCAAAAGGGTCTTCTTTAACTTTCACACAATCCACCGTAGTTGTGGAATCTATGGTCGGTGTGCTTGATATACTTTCATCAGTTGAAGACATCGATGGACTATGATATATTATGAAATTTATTTTATTTTATTTACTTTTAGTATCCATTATCTTATTTAATTTTTTTTTTTTTTGCAAAAAAAAAATCGGTAAAAATTAACTCTTGATAAATAACGAGATGAGATCAGGTTTGATAGATATTATATTACTAATACCTGTTTAATGAGAAACAAGAAATCGCCTGGTTAGCTCAATCGGTAGAGCGTTTGACTCTTAATAAGGACATCAAAAGGCTGCGGGTTCGACCCCCGCATCGGGCTTTTCTTTTTTCTTTTTTGAATTGATTCTCAATATAATTTCAAACATTGTTGCTTGTAGTTTCTTTTCTTTTTTTTTTTTAAAAAATTCAAATCTTGTTTCATCCATATATATATGTATTAAAATGGTTGCAATTATTTAATATGTACAGATTTAATGTGATAATTTTCATTAATATTTATAAATTAGTATTTATTCAGATATAATTTCTATTTCTCAAAAGCATATTGAATCTTGGATCCGTATACTTGCCCCTTAGGCAATAAAACTGAGGGGGCATATTTTTCGTTATTAATTGCATCAATAAATCTACCTGGCTCAACGGCAAACCCTGATCTTGGACCAAATTTACCAGGGATATCGATATAATCTCCAGTATAGACTTGAAAAGATGGCTCAGTAGTTGAAACCGTCAAAGTAACAGGTGAAGATTCATGGGAAGCTTTTAAGACTTGAATCATAGATTCACCTCTTGTATCTAATTTAGATGATTTAGAAACGACAAAGCAATTATCTAATGATCCAAGTTTATCAATATCAAGGGTTTCAAATGAACCAGTTGGCAATAAATTTTCATCAACTTCCAAAACTTGTTTAGCCTTCAAATCAATCTTTGTGCCATCAATAATTTTATCACTACTAATGTTCCAATATGAATGATTGGTTAAATTGATCGGAGTCTCTTCACCTGTTTCAAGTTTAGCTTGATATTCAATATCAATTAATCCAGAATTTGTACTACCAGATATCGTGTACTTGACATTGGTTATTAAATCTCCAGGAAACCCATTATTACCATCTTTATCCTTATGAGAAAATTCCATAGTATATCCTTTTGCAGATGATTTGACAACTGGACCAAAGAAAATTTGCTTATCAAAGCCAACAGATCCTCCATGAAGGGTATTACCATTATCATTTTGATCGAGACTTACGTTCTTGTATTTACCTGATGAAATTCTATTGGCATAACGACCAATAGTGGCTCCAAGATAACACGTTTGGGATTTGTACTCAGCATCAGTATCTAATGCAACAGAAACTATATGATCTCCTAATTTGACTTTTTGAATGGTTGAACCAAGATTCATACAGCTAAAGGAAAAATCTCCCACTTTGATAGTATGTAGTCTGTTTGTAAAACCATCCAATTTTTCCCATGTATAACCTTTGATATTAAATCCAAATGGATTCTCCGTGGTCCATTTCCATAAATCGTTACATGCATCATCAATATTAAATTCTGCTTTCCAATTTAATTCGGAATGAGCTCGTTCGGGATTTGCTGTTAAATTAAGAACATCACCAGCTCTACGACCAACCACTTCATAAGGAAGTTCTCTACCAACTGCTTTACAGAAAGCGTTATAAACTTCGAAAACAGTGGATCCTCTACCAGTCCCTAAATTCCATTCCCTAAATAAACCTTTAGAATTCAATCCGTGAAGATATTTCAAAGCGGAAATATGACCTCTAGCAAGATCAACAACATGAATATAATCTCTAATTGGGGTACCATCATGAGAATCATAATCATTTCCAAAAATTGACAATTTCTCACGACGGCCAATGGCAACCTGGGCAAGATATGGAAGAAGATTATTTGGAATTCCTAACGGATCTTCACCAAGCAAACCCAGAGGATGTGCACCAATTGGATTGAAATATCTTAAAATTGCCGCTTGCCATGAATTATCTGAATTGAAAACATCATGTATAATATTCTCAATAACGTACTTGGTTTTCCCATATGGATTGGTAGGATCATTAGGACAATGCTCAGGAATAGGAATCATATTTTCAAACCTAGTTGCATCACCATAAACAGTAGCAGAAGACAGGAAAACAATTGTTTTCACATTATGAGAACTCATAACTTTTAAAAGAGAAACTGTTCCTCCCACATTATTTTCATAGTACTCTAATGGGATCTTTGTCAGTTCACCAACTGCTTTCAATGCCGCGAAATGAATTACTCCACTAATATCGTATTGATCAAAAATTTTAGAAAGTGCTTTTTCATCTCTGATATCAACATTAAAAAATGGAACAGTTTGATGAACAAGGTATTCTATCCGCAGAACAGCATCATACGAGGAGTTGGTAAGGTTATCAACTATTACCACTTTAAATCCATTATTGATCAATTCAACAACTGTATGTGAACCAATGTAACCAGCACCACCAGTAACTAAGATATACATTTCTATTTTTTTAATATTATTCTTGAAAAGTTGAAGTTTGGATTACCTGCTTAGCCACTATAAGTTTTTTTTTTGTGAGTGAGTGAGTATTGATGCTAAGACTGTTTATTAGTAAAACAAATAATTGGGTAAAAAGAGTGGATATGGCTTTAAATCTATAAGTAGCCGTCTAAATTGCAACGTTGCAAAAATAAAATACTGGCAAATGCATAAGCCCCGGAATATATTGCGCGGGGGAAATATCGGATGGGGGAAAAACAATAAAACAATGATAATACTGTTTTACATAAAAAGCTCTGCATATGCACGACATAAACAGGATATGTGGGGCACATATCCCGGTTAAGAGAGGTATTAACACTCAGGTATTTTTCCGATTTATACCATATATCAACACCATTTCAATATGCATCATTTTTTTTAAGTCGCATATTTATTTATTTACAGTCCCACTTTTCTCCTTATAGTAGTTTCAAAATTGTTTGGTTGTTGTCTTTTTTTGGAGGCTTTAATAACATATCATCTATTTCGTTTGTATTTGAGTGTTTGATTTGATAATAGTAATTAGAAAATCTAAATCATTATGCCAGTTCCTACTTATAAAGATTTGGTTTTTTATCATGAACCAGCAGTTCACAAGCAAAGATTTCAACAACTTCTTGATGGATTCAAAGATAGGTTTGGAGATGCCCCGGAATTTGTTACACGTTCACCAGGTAGAGTGAATTTAATGGGGGATCATATAGATTATGCATATTTCCCAGTATTTCCCATGGCCATTGAAAATGACGTATTAGCTGCTGTTTCCACTAGTGAAACTGATGCTTCTATTATTATTCAAAACACAGATCCTCAATTTGCAACTGAATCGTTTGCATTACCAAAAACTGGTCTGTTGTTGGAAATTGACGTGGATAATTTTCTGTGGGGTAATTACTTTAAATGTGGATTTATTGTTGCACAAAAATATATTGAAGAGAAAAACCCTGGTAATAAGTTGAAAGGACTTCGAGTCTTATTCAATGGTACAGTTCCTACAGGAGGAGGACTTCTGTCGCTGGCAGCATTTTGTGTTACTAGTGCCATGTTGGTTTTAAGAGCCAACGGTATTAAATATATATCCAAAAGTGATTTAACTAGGATTACAGTTGTCACTGAGCATTATGTAGGTGTCAATACTGGGGGTATGGATCAATGTGCATCCATCTATGGAGAAAAGGGTAAAGCTTTACTTGTAACTTTCCAGCCAAAATTGGAAGGGATTCCTTTCACTTTACCTTCCAATCAAAATTTGGTCTTTTTAATTACAAATTCATTAATAACTGCCAATAAAAAGGAAACGGCTCCTGTCAACTATAACTTAAGGGCCGTAGAAGCTGCTGTGGTTGCAGAAGTATTGGCAGCCAAGTTTAATTTAACTTTAACTCAAGATTCTAATTTGAAAAGTGGAGAATTAAGAGGTTTTATGGATGCCTTTTATATAAGCCAAGGCGAAAAAGCTTGGGCAAATGAAATTGAAGTTGGAATTAAAAGACTTGATAAAATGATTGAATTATTAGAGCAGGTTTTCGATACCGATGATAAAAAATCAGGCTATACTATTGAACAAGCCTCGGAGGCAATCGGTGTTAGTGAAGGAGAGTTCACCAAAAAATTCTTAACATCTTTCCCTGTTCGTTTTAAAGTTCTTAAACTTTATCAAAGAGCTAAACACATATTCAGTGAAGCGAAAAGAGTATTAGAGTTGATTGCTTTGTTGGAAAATCCAAAAAATGATAGTATTAACGAAATTGGAAAACTTTTCAATGAATCCCATCAGTCTTTAAGAAATCTTTACGAGACGGTTCCTCCACAAATGGATAAAATGATTAAAATCGCCAGTGAAAATGGTGCGATTGGAAGTAGAGTCACGGGTGCTGGCTTTGGAGGATCGGTAGTTCACATATTGACAAACGATAAATTACAAACTTTGGTAAACGCTTTGAAAAATAATTATTATAAAGCTATTGGTTCTTCACCAGAAGATATTGAAAGTGCAATAACTGTTACTAAGCCTGGTGAGGGTACTTGCATAATCGAATTATAATAATTGAAAATACTTCAGTTATATTATTATTCTTTTCTTATTCCTTCGTTTTTTTTTTGCGAAAGCGTAAAAATAAAAAGACTCATTCATATACTTGTAAATATATAAATATAAATATAAACCGTTAAATGCATTTTATTTTTTGCATTGCATTATTGATGTTTCTTTTTTATATATGGCCTCATCTCATGTTCTACAATGGGTGGCTAAGTTGGATTCACATGAGGCAAACTTATTTTAAAGACTCATGTGACAAGGTAATTTCAGTCTATAAACAAAAACAAATAGTAGGTGTATTATAATCTCAACAACTTATGCAAATATTGCCTGTCAAGAAACGATATAAATAGATAAAATATGATTCTCTAATGAATTACTAGGACTAAACCGAAATAGATTCGATTTTAAAAGTTCCAAGAAAAGTGACGACAATTTTACTTTTTACTTTTTTGAAGATATTGGAGTAGTCATCAGTACTCGTGTAATTCAGATATTTAAAGTGAATAAGTACCTGCTTCTAAAGATTTAGTGATGCTTGAAGTATTTTTTACGGAAAAGCCCGGTGTCACACGAGGATTCTATACGAATAATGGTGCAATTCTTAAGTGGTGCGATTTTCGTTTGATTGCAAACCGAGGAAAAAAAAAAGTAAAGAAAAGAACTATTAGTTTAGAGTAAACCAAGGGTGCTTTTGATTCTCTCTGATTGAACGTATAACATATGTAAATATATACATACATACATACATATATATATATATAGCAGCATTTTGAATCAATAAAGGAATTTAGTGGAATATAAGTATATTTTTCAAAAACTTTGCCCTCAGATTTCAACTCGCTATGTATATGGCCTTTGTTTTGTTGCAAAAGCAAACATAAGATGTAATCGCATAATTACGAAAAAAAAAAACCAAATCATCTGCCTTAATCGGAAGATATCGGGGACTTCAGCCTTACAAGAAAAGGATAAAAACCAAGTTTAAAGACTCATTTTAATCAATAACAACCAATATGGTATACGCTCAATTACCTTCACCTCCAAATGAACCAGATAAACAGTTGTGTAAGCCTTCCTTGGAAAGCTTACAAGGATCTTATGTGAACGAATATAAACTCATTAAAAAAATAGGCGCAGGCACTTTTGGACTCATTTATCTAGTTGAAAATACCATAACTGGAGCGCAATTCGCAGCCAAAATGGTCCTCAAAAATAACCCATACAATAAACCTGGGAAAACATTAGATGTAGAACAAAATAAGTTGAATATTCGGAAAACATTAAATGAATATTTTGCAAGCAAAAATGGTAGCGTAAAAGCTACTGAGCTCCCATTAGATTTTGTCCGTGATAACTGTGCAGATTGCTTATTATTAAGAGAAATCTCACTACAATTAAAAGTACATCAACACCCACTGATCGCGAAAATACACAGAGTTCTTAGCGTGGCACAAGTTGCAGTTGTCATAATAATGGATTATTACCCAGAAGGAGACTTGTTTCAAAATATAGTGCAGAAAAGAATTTTCCATAGACCCGATATGTCAGAACTGGATAGACAATTAATGATGAAAAACGTTTTTTTGCAATTAGTTGACGCTGTCAAGTATTGCCAATCTCAAAACATATTCCATTGCGATTTGAAACCGGAAAATATAATGGTTAAATACAATCAAAATTACAGAAGGAGAGATCATAGCAAAGCAAATATAATCGACTATAATGAAATACAAGTTTGTTTAATTGATTTTGGGTTAGCTATGGATTCAGATTTAGTTTGTTGTAACGTTAGAAGGGGTCTGTCATTTTACATGGCCCCAGAAAGAATAACAAACTATACATCTTCTCAACTAATTCAGTCATTGTGCGATTTGCTGAATTATATAACAAGAGAAAATACCGATGATTGTTCCACTTCTGGTAAGTGTGCATCTAAATTTTTCCCAACTATTGCCGGCGATATTTGGCTGTTAGGTGTACTTCTCATTAACATAACATGTGCCCGCAATCCATGGCCTATAGCTCAATTGGATGATGCTGGGTTCCATGATCATCATGTCTTCCACAATTTCATATTCAATAATCATGAAGTCTTGAGAGAAATCTTACCTATATCAAAGTCTTTTAATGCATTACTTCGCAAAATTTTCATTATAGATCCAGCATCAAGAATTGATTTAGATCAATTAACGAAGGAAATACGGAATATTGATTTTTTCCATGATACTACGCATCAAAACCAAGAAAAAGTCGAGTTTTCTCATTCTAATTCAGATTTTATTAATGAAGCGTTATGCACCCCTGCCAATCTGTATACTTATTACGAGTAATTAAAATATTCTGTTAACGGAAATACCCCCATCCATTATTATTTATGACTACAAATTACTAAGTATCGTGCACTTAACCGAAAAAAAGTTCTTTATGCATTTTCAATATATAAATTTTAATATCTCCAGACTTTGTAAATTTTTTAGTGTATTGCATATGTACAGTTGCTATTTTTATTGTTATATTGTTTGTTTATTTTTTAATTAATTTAATTATTTTGTTAAAAAAAAAAAAAGTTTTTACAACAATTTTGATACTATTTTCATGTATTTTCGTGTATACTCATGTATTTTCGTGTAATTCTTTGTATTTTATTCACACATTATCCGCGGTCGGTATTTTTGTAATACATTACACTTTTTACTAATTCAACAATTTGAAAGTTATTATGACCAGAAAATGACCAAACAGTGTGTCCTACCGAGTCAAAGCCAATTTTTAGAGAATTATAATATTCCCACATTTGCAAAAAAAAATGAAAAAAAAGAGGGAAAAATTGAAGCTATGTTACATTTAAATTTTTTTTATATGGCATGTATTGCATGTATGGCATGTATGGCATTACTAGTCACGCCTAAAAAAATATCTCCAGATTTTACCTATTTAAAATGTTTACAATTTTTTCCTTCACTTTTTTTTGCCTTTTTTCATAAAAATTTTCCGAATTGATGCAATGCCCTTGAAGTTAAAATATTTGTTATTCCGAATTTATCAAAATTCGCCGTAAACTTAAATCCGGAAATATCGGAAATATGCAGTTTTAAAGCGTACCGTAGCCATTTGAAAGAGTTAATTCTGACACGGCTCCATTACAAGTGGGGTTTGATTTTCTCGAAAGGCTGATTTTTTAGCTCACAATTTTTTTTTTAAAAGGTAAAAAGTCACTTCATCAAACTAAATACATAACATATTCGAAACCATAAGCAAGACCAATCATTGGGGAAGAAGACAATTCTCCGTAAACATGCTTTTTCCGTCAATCAAAGCCCTTTTAAATTGCTTGACTTGCTTTAAAAATAATACTTGTTTATGCTACATGACTTTTTTTTCCCCACAATCCCCATGCTCCCCATAACGAAAACATGCATAAAGCACTAAATGCAGAATTTTTTTGGTTCAATAGGTAACACAGAATTTTCCGTATTCCCAGTAAGATAAATAGCTTTGTTTTTCTCGAAAATTATCTTTTGTTCATTAGATTAAATTAATAATTACAATATGGGTTACGAAGAAAAACTTGTTCTCCCAGCCCTCAAGATTAGACAATTTCTTGATAAATTTCCAAAGCTTCATAATGTTTATATCATTACCATGATTACCTGTATATCAGGTGTTATGTTTGGTTTTGATATCTCATCCATGTCTGCCTTTATTGGAGAAAAACCTTACAAACAATACTTTGACTCTCCTAGCTCGGAAATACAAGGTTTCATTACTGCTTCCATGTCCCTTGGTTCATTCTTTGGATCTTTAGCATCTTCATTTGTCTCTGAACCATTTGGTCGTCGTGTTTCTTTATTTATTTGTTCCTTCTTATGGATGGTTGGTGCTGCAATTCAATCTTCAGCTCAAAACAGAGCCCAATTAATTATTGGTAGAATCATTTCTGGTTTCGGTATTGGTTTTGGTTCTTCTGTTGCTCCAGTTTACGGTTCTGAATTGGCCCCAAGAAGAATTAGAGGTTTCATTGGTGGTATGTTTCAATTCTCAGTTACTTTAGGTATTATGATTATGTTTTTCATTGGTTACGGTTTGCATTTCATTGATGGTGTTGCTTCTTTCAGAATTGCTTGGGGTATTCAAATTGTTCCAGGTATCATTCTTTTCATTGGTTTATTCTTTATCCCTGAATCACCAAGATGGCTTGCCAAGCAAGGTGAATGGGATGATGCCGAAAGAATTGTCGCCCAAACTCAAGCAAATGGTAACCGTGAAGATCCAGATGTTTTAATTGAAATTTCTGAAATCAAGGAACAATTAATGGTTGAAAATGATGTTAAAGCTTTCACTTTTGCAAAATTATTCTCCAAGAAATATGTCAATCGTACCATTACCGCCGTTTCTGCTCAAGTTTGGCAACAATTGACTGGTATGAACGTTATGATGTACTATATCGTTTACATTTTCTCTATGGCTGGTTATTCTGGTAATGCCAACTTAATTTCTGGTGCTATTCAATATATTTTGAATACGGTTATGACTATTCCAGCATTGTTCCTTATGGATAAAGTTGGTCGTAGACCACTTTTGCTTGGAGGTGCTGCCATGATGATGGCATGGCAATTTGCAGTTGCTGGTTTATTAGCTACTTATGCCGATCATGTCCCATCTGTTAATGGTGATACAACTGTTAGATTATTAATTCCAGATAAGCATAAGAGTGCTGCCAAGGGTGTTATCGCTTGTTGTTACCTTTTCGTCGTTTCCTTTGCCGTCTCTTGGGGTGTGGGTATTTGGGTTTACTGTGCTGAAGTTTGGGGTGACAATGTTTCTAGACAAAGAGGTGCTTCATTGGCCACAGCTGCCAATTGGATCTTCAACTTTGCAATTGCTATGTTCACTCCAAGTGCCTTCAAAAATATTACATGGAAAACTTACATCATTTACGCTGTTTTCTGTTGTTGTATGTTCATCCATGTCTTCTTCTTCTTCCCAGAAACTAAGGGTAAGAGATTGGAAGAAATTGCTCAAATTTGGGAAGAAAATGTCCCAGCTTGGAGATCTGCATCTTGGGAACCTCACGTTCCTCTTTTATCTGATGCTCAACTTAGTGAAAAGTTGAAGGTCGAACATAAAGAAGGTGGGGTTTTAGATCACCTGAACCTGAATTCTGATGCTAGTGTTCCAAAGGAAGAAACTGTTTGAGTAAATAATTTTTGTACGAATTTTTAAATCTTAATATAATACATAGTTGGTTAGAAATTGACTCTTGTATATGTAAACGTACGGGGATGCAGGGTATTCATATACATGTTTTCAATTAAATTAATAATTTTTAATGAAAATTGATAATTTTAGAGCAAAAGTAGTTTCTTTTTTGAAATTGCGAGTTTGTTCCAACTTAAAGAAACACTAATATGGCAATGAGTTAAAATTTAATCAAATATGCAAGCCAAAAAACTCAAGTAAGCTTCGTTCCTCATGGCCCAATGGTCAAGGCGTCTGGCTACGATTACGTAACCACTTCTGATTGGAACCAGAAGATTCCAGGTTCGACTCCTGGTGGGGAAGCTTAAAATTTTTTTTCATTTTCTATTTTATTTAAAGCTTACATCTTAACATGAGTGCACACAACGCGTCAATTTTAATGCAAGCTTCGTTCCTCATGGCCCAATGGTCAAGGCGTCTGGCTACGATTACGTAACCACTTCTGATTGGAACCAGAAGATTCCAGGTTCGACTCCTGGTGGGGAAGCTTTAACTTTTTTTAATAATTCTATTACTTAAACATAATTTGTATCTCATATTTTATGCGCAGTATCAAACAAAGCTTCGTTCCTCATGGCCCAATGGTCAAGGCGTCTGGCTACGATTACGTAACCACTTCTGATTGGAACCAGAAGATTCCAGGTTCGACTCCTGGTGGGGAAGCTTCAAAAATTTTTTTTGCCCACTTTGTTAACAAAACAAAACTGCACATAATACAAAGATTACATCAAGTAAATCAAACTGAATTTCAATACCAAAATTACCTTTTTTAAACTATTTGTGCTATATAATGAAAGTTTATTCTCTCTTGATCCTCAACAAGGCAGGCGGTTTGATATACCAGAAGGATATTTACCCCGAGCTTAATAGGTTAGGAGCAAATGACTACTTGGTGCTTTCTGGAACTCTTCATGGGGCACACGCGATCGCCTCCAATCTTACATCAGCCATTAAGACACCAGACTTTAAGACACAAACTACACCGCAGGATTCTAATGCACTTTTAATTTCACTGGGGAAGGCACAGAATCCAAATTCTAATAAATCTGGGCTTCAAAGTATTGAAACCGATTTTTTCAATCTTTACATCTTTCAATCTTTAACTGGGATCAAGTTTATCATAGTCACAAGTCCTAACAATATTGTACACACGGTCACTGGTGGGCCTAATATTGAAGAACTGTTGAAAACATTCAATAAAGGTGAATTGAATAAGCAATTTACTTTAGTAGATGAGCTTTACAAACAATTATATGTGGCATACAGTGATTATGTGATGAAAAACCCATTCTATTCAATTGATATGCCTATTAAAAATGTGCTATTTGATCAAAAAGTAATTGAAATACTAAAATTTTGAACTTTGTTCCTGATTGGGAACAATACCTCAAGTAAATTTTAATAGGAACGAAGTATTTTTTTTTTAATGTCGAAATTGGTCTTAACAAATATTACAATTCTAAAGAATAAAGAAACAAATTCATTCTTTTTTAGTCTTAGAATTTACTATTAATGATTTTAATCCTTTATCTATCATTATTTTTTGTTGCCATCCTAATGATTTTATCTTATCATACTGAATTCGATACAGCTTGTCATTGTAGATTCGGTCAGTAATAAAATCAATGCATTTTCCATCATCCCATTTCTCCATCATGCACGCTATGGTTTTCACTAATTGTAAGTTGCTCAATTCACATTGACTCCCGATGTTGAAAATTTGTCCATTGATTTCATGAACTCTTGATAAACAGTTTTGATTTCGTTGATCTTCATCGAACTTGATCCAAATTAATTTTATAGCTTCTATAAGATCAAAGACATGCAAATAAGCTCTTTGATTACATCCATTCCCATGCAAGGGGATCCTTTTGTTTGCAAGTATATTAGATATTGTCAATGGGATGATTTTCTCCTCATGTTGATTGGGTCCGTATACATTATTAGGCCTAATTATAACTGTAGGTATTTTGTAAGATTTATTGTACGCCAATATAATTATATCACAAGCTGCTTTCAGAGCTGAATATGGATTTGTAGGATTAAGTGCACTAGTTTCGTCTACGTATTCCATTGTTTCCCCATATACCTCATCTGTGGATATATGAATGAATTTAAATTTCGACCTCAAATGGGGTTGTTCATCTAACAATTTTCTACTACAATCCAATAAATTTTGAGTTGCACCTAAGTTATTGTTCATGAACCCAACTGGATCAATAAACAGTCTATCTACACTACTTTCAGCGGCAAAATGGATTATAGTAGTGATTTTCAGATTTTTATCATTTGGTTCAAATAAAACATTTTCAATAGTTGCCAAATCTTTGCTTAGGTCTGATTTTATGAATCGAAAATTTGGTAGATTTAGTATATCATCCAAATTTCGCAGACTATAATTTGATGCATAATTAAGTTTATCAATGCAAGTAAAATGGAAGTTCGGATTATCTTTCACGATTGTATTGAGGAAACTTGAACCTATAAAGCCCGCACCTCCCGTAACAAGAATATATTCAGTAAACATTTTATTCAACGAAAAAGAAAAAAAAAAGACCAATATATCACACACCAGATATAAACAATAAAACACAAACACAAAAAACAAACCAAACCAGCCCCGAACCAATCCAATTTGAATATATCAAAGAGCCAATTGGATATGTGGGATAAATTGTGGATAAGTGGAAACCTACTGTAGTTAGTTTGCACGACTTATGTGCTTCTAATTATACTTTTTTAACTGTCCATCTTATGTGGAGTAAAATTGCGGAGGAATTTTTTTTTCCTATTGTTAGTTTATGCACCTTGATGGGCGGTCATAAAAAAATATCTCGGGAAAGTGGTCACTTTAACTGATGTGTACCACATTTAATTGCAACGTTGCAGTTCGTATTGCCCACCCCCCACCAGAATTCCCCGGGGCCCTATGCAACGTTGCAATACGTGTTCTCCAGCACCCCCACATCTTTCCCCGGGGGCAAATACAACGTTGCAATTTGTAAATGATTTAATTAATCAAATTTGCCGTTTTCCCAATATTCGTTTTAATATATTTCTCTACCAATATCCTGTCTCCGGTTTATTCTGTTAAACACTAAAGTTAAATCTATTAATTTATTTTAATTTTTCATAAATCTCATGTCGGAATCTTTCGATTTTACTAATCATTCTCATCAAAGGTTTAATCCCTTAACTGAAGGCTACGTCCTTTGCTCACCACATCGTGCTAAGAGACCATGGCAAGGCGCTCAAGAAAAAGTATCCAAAGCTGATTTAGTTTCCTATGATCAAACATGTTATCTCTGTCCTGGGAATATGCGTGCGACTGGTGACCTGAATCCCAAATACGAAACTACTTATATTTTCCCCAATGATTATCCTGCAGTTAAATTAGATCAACCTGAATACCAGGAAAAAGAAACAAATGAACTTCGAAAGAGATTACTAAAAACTGAAGGAGTTCGTGGTAAATGTTTTGTAGTATGCTTTTCTCCAAATCATGGCTTAACCTTACCACTTATGGAAATTAAGGATTTAGAACAAGTGGTAAATACATGGCAAAAATTATATTTTGAGATGAAAGAAGAAGCGGAAAATGGGACTCCATACAAATATTTGCAAATTTTCGAAAATAAAGGATCTGCAATGGGTTGTTCTAACCCTCATCCTCATGGACAAGCCTGGTGTTTAGATGTGGTTCCAACTGAAGTGGCTAAAGAAATTGAGAATTTATCTAAATATAGGACACAACATTCTGGACTGCACATGCTTGCAGACTATATTCAGGTAGAAATTGAAGCAAATGAAAGAATTGTTGTTGAAAATGATTCTTTCATAGTGGTAGTACCATATTGGGCTTTATGGCCATTCGAAACATTACTTATTGCTAAAGATCACCTTCGTTCTTTAGAAGATTTTAATGAAAAACAAAAGAAGGATTTAGCGGCAATTATTAAGAAATTAACCATCAAATATGATAATTTATTTCAAACTTCTTTTCCATATTCAGCAGGTATTCACCAAGCTCCATTAAAGTGTACTGAACTGGAAAAAGATGCGTCTTGGTTCCATATGCATTTCTATCCTCCTTTATTAAGAAGCGCAACTATCAAGAAATTTTGTGTTGGCTTTGAAATGTTAGGTGAACCTCAAAGGGATTTAACCAGTGAGCAAGCTGCTGCTCGATTAAAAGAATTACCTGACGTTCACTATCTTGAAGAATCAGTGTAAAAAAAAAAAAGTATACCAACAAAATGACAACCAATAATGTAAAATTGCAAAATTTTTATATACCTCAGGCTTTAAAATGTCTTTTCTCAAGTATATAAACGACTGCAAACGTTTTCAGAAGCCATCTGTAACATTAATCAATATATTAATCAATATACACCCACTCTCAAATTTTGTAAAACTAGAACATTTAGCAGCAATAATTGCAGCAATTACCTTGATCTTGTTAATCGAAAACTAAAAAAAAAAAAAGAAAAAAGAAAAAAGAATAGCAAATGGTAAGCAACCAAAAACTTAACCCTTTCATTTTATTCCCAGCTTATCAACCAGTCGTAAGTCTATACCCCTCAAACTGTGAAATAACCAAAGCGATGTGATGCGATGGCTCAAATCATAGTACACCCTATATATTTAAGCAGTGTGCATTGTATTCTTCTTGTGTCACCCCAAAATTTCGCATGCACAACATTCCATTCACATCTAATCTCTACCCAATCCCCACAATATCCCTGCACATGACCAAAACACAATCACATTCACATTCACTTTGCCTTTTTAATTTTTTTTAAACTTGAATTTGAATTCAAGGAAGTTGGCAATTTTATTTCCCATTCATCAACCTTAGTAATACTCATGTCAGACGTAGATGAGAATAGTAATAACAATAATAGAAAAGGGAGCAGAACTTCTGTTCTTACAGAAGAGGAAAAAAAAGTATGAAAATATAACAGACCCCCACTAATATTCCATTTAAGTAATCCAATACTAACATATAGGCTCACCATATAGCTTCAGAGCAAAAAAGAAGGATAAATATCAGAGGCGAGTTTGATAGAATAGTAGCTTTGACCCCAGAACTTTCGGTTCAGGAAAATCGTTCTGAACTTCAAATTTTAACCAAGTCAGCCGATTACATTGATCGTTTGAAAAAGGAAAATGAGGAATTGGTAAACCTGTGCAAAGCTCGCGGTATAGAAGTCCCCCAAGAACTTATTTACGAAGGTCCCAAATCTGATATATGAAACACAACTATGACTATTTTACGAACAAAATTACTATTAAATATATATATATATAATCAAGTTTAATTGAATGCATTCAATTTAAAACTGAGGTCCTATATTCTAATTAATTATTAAAACAAATTAAACCATATTTCATTTCTTTGGCCTGTGAATTCCATATTTTTTGAACTGGAGTATAGTCTGCTTGCCAATTCTCATCATAGTCTTGTAATTTACAGAAAAATTGGTTCCCAGTTACCGCTGCCAATGATACCTTTTCAGGGAAACTAACCGTTACCAAACTTTCTTGATATTCGTCATCTTCGTCTTCATCTTCGTACATGTTCACAATTCTCTTTGTGGAAAAGCCTCCCCATTCAATATAAGCGCCTTTCGGTAATTGAGAGACCTGTACTATTATTAAGGCATCTTTGTTTATACTATGAGTCGTTTGCTCAACGTAAGAATTCCATACTTTGGAGGCTATGTTGCAGTATTCAGACTTAGTAATATAGCATACAACTGATGATAATTCAGGAACAGACACCAAGTCAGCAATACTATGCAAATGTTGTAATGAAAGACAAGCTGCAAATAACGGATCATCACTTGAAGACAATTCCATACTACTTGGATCCAAAGGAATTTGACCAGAAATAGATGCCAGAATTCCAGAGTCTGTCCGCTGAAGTATACTCTGTGAGTAAGGGCCAATGTTATGAGGCGCCCAGAATGATCTTGACCTTATATGAATTCCTTCCTTATTTAAATCTTTATTTCGCATAACTTCACAAGAAAAGCTAAAGTGCACTCCGAGTGGAAGAGTAGTTGCAATGCAAACTCTTGAAGGGGGGAGATAATGGTTTCCAAAATACTGTGAATAGATGCTATTAATATCAGAAAATTTGTTCATATCTGCTAGTAAGAGTTTCACTTGTCGAATGTTTTTCGACTTTAACTCATGCTGATTAAGAATTTGATCAAGTCGAGAGAAAACCAGTTTTGCTTGTTCTTCAATAGTTCCAATGTTGCAAGTTAAGTTATTAACATATATCAGATTCCCCCCTTTAATAATTGAATGGTTCAATTCAAACTCAGGAACCTTGTGGTCTAAATCAGTGGGTTGTTTCAGAATCGTTACATTTTGGAGGCTTTCACACACAATTTCTGGTTTTAAATCGTCATAAATTTCTTGGAATTGTTCTTGTAATAAAGGAGGGCGATCCAAAATTGGATAATCAACTACTGATTTGGCAATACTTTGAACTTTAAATGAAAGGTATGAAACATCATCTGATGAAGAATGAATAGATTTTTCAGTGATTTGCAATTTTTTTTTGAAAAATGGAGCATCCAACACAATAGTTTCAAACTCTCCACCTTCTCCACAAATATGGACTTGGAATTTTTGATTTAAGTTGATTAAAATAGGGTACATTTCAGTTATGGATTTACCCAAATGCTTTTCATTAAGTCCTATTGCTGCAACTTTAATAAGACGAGCATCAAGCCCATTTTGACACATTTCTCCCATAAGTTGCATCTGATCTCTTTGCCATAAATAAGCCAAACAAGTCAATCCAAGTCTGCCACATACATTTTCTACTCTTGTCCTTTGATAATGAGATAAAATGGCTCCACATGAAACTCCTTGAATATTGGGGTGCTTTACAAGAACATCTTTCAAAAGTTCATATAAATCTTCAATCTCATCATTTTCAGTAATCTCGTATTCTAAATGTTGATTTTTGGAACCTCCAGCTTCAATAACGCGGCGATATAAAGGAATTTCCAAACACTCGGAGTATTTTTCAATTATATTGTGCCCCACAGTTTGAAACATAAATGAATCAAGCTCATCGCTCGCCCTAGGGTAAAGATTTGCAAGTGCCACTAATTCATGACCTTGAGAAATGCAATGATGAATGTTATAAAAAGAATCTTTCCCTCCTGAGATAAGAGCCACAAACTTCATTGTTTGGAATTTCTCAACTGGGGTATCAATTCTTTAAACTAAAATATAAATCGCTTATCTATGAGAATATGGCTGTTCCCAATCACATTCCTGTATATTACATTGTACACACTATATATATTGTATGCTGTCTATATATCCTATCTACACATTCCTGTATATATCATACAAGTCTCAACTAATGCATCAGTTTTTGCGTCTGTATCGGTTTCCTTATATCGAAGTTTTTCGCGGGATCTAGCTCATCTGTCTTGCTTGTATATAAGCCTTGGCATTCGCTAATTTAGCAGTCACATGTGCACGCGTATTTCTAGGACTGCATGTATTTTCCGCTTGTTTCAATCAATCTATGCATTACTGTTCGCGACTATAAGTATTGAAAAATTTCAATCTAGAAAATTTCTTTCTTCATCTTTGAAACTCAGTCAACATGCCACGTATGTAACAAATGACTGGAATGTGATATAGGTTCGGGTCCTCAATATATGGAACTTATTAGTGTAACTGAATTCCCGACACTTCAGTTAGACAATAATAATAAGTTTTTGCAATTTTTTATTCTTGTTTCAATAGTATTGGTATACAAAATTTGGTCTTAATTACAAAGCTTGAATTATGCCTTATTTTCTTTACTGTTAATATTGACTAAACAAGATTTTTAAAGAATTTTATCCTGGATTTGACGTATTATTTTAATTTTCAATAAAAATTTACGTTGTTTCTACGGGTTATTTCTTGGAGTTGCAAAACATGATCCATATATTGTAGGAACCTAACCGTAGAGCATTTCGCTAAGAAAATGATAATTTTTTTTTCAATTAATGCTAACATTCAGGTGCTCCAAGAACTTACTCTAAGACTTACACTGTCCCAAAGCGTCCATACGAATCTGCTCGTTTAGATGCTGAATTGAAGCTCGTTGGTGAATACGGTCTTAAGAACAAGAGAGAAATTTACAGAATTAACTTCCAATTGTCCAAGATTAGAAGAGCTGCTCGTGATCTTTTGACCAGAGATGAAAAGGACCCAAAGAGATTGTTCGAAGGTAACGCTTTAATTAGACGTTTAGTCAGAGTTGGTGTCTTATCTGAAGACAAGATGAAGTTGGATTATGTTTTAGCTTTAAACCCAGAAGATTTCTTGGAAAGAAGATTACAAACCCAAGTTTTCAAGTTAGGTTTAGCTAGATCCATTCACCACGCTCGTGTCTTAATTACCCAAAGACACATTGCTGTTGGTAAGCAAATCGTCAATGTCCCATCTTTCATGGTCAGATTAGACTCTCAAAAGCACATTGACTTTGCTCCAACTTCTCCATACGGTGGTGGTAGAGCTGGTCGTGTTAAGAGAAGAAAGCAAAAGTCTTCTGAAGGTGCCGCTGAAGAAGAAGAGTAAATGTGTTTATAGCCTCATGGAAAATATATAATACTCTAATTAATAATTTACAAGTGTACAATAGATAGGAAATTTTGGGTTTAATAAAGTGTAAAATATAAATGGGAAACCGAAATACTTTAACACCTCTCTTCTTAGGCTAATTTGATTATATCTACTATTCGTTTAAGTTTTATAGTTAGAGTTGAAGAGACTGCAAATAAGTAAATATCAAGAGGAAGTCATCTATATGTTGCTTGCTGTAGTTTTTAGTTTTTAATTTTTAGATTTAAGTTTTTAGTTTTCAATTTTTAATGTTTAATGTTTAATTTTCAGTTTATTTTTAAAACATTTACATTATCTATCTGTTATAGTTTGTGTGTATGTATATTATCAAGGCGTAGAAGAGTGTATATACGATACACGTGAAATTAATAGGGCTCAGCCCTTGGCATTATCTCTCTTCTATTATACTCTTCTCTATATGCACACACCACCTGGATTCTAATTTCGCACTTGCGATGTCCGGTATACAGTATTGCTCCCCTCTCAACCTCAATTTTTCTTATTGGAAAAAAAAAGCCCATCTTTTCAATAGCTATATACAATGGGTAAATCTCACGGTTACAGATCCCGTACTCGTTACGCTTTCCAGCGTGATTTCAAGAACCATGGTGCTCTCCCATTATCCACCTACTTAAAGACCTACAAGGTCGGTGATATCGTTGATATCAAGGCTAACGGTTCTATCCAAAAGGGTATGCCACACAAGTACTACCACGGTAAGACTGGTATCGTTTACAACGTCACCAAGTCCGCTGTTGGTGTTATTATCAACAAGGTTGTTGGTCACAGATACCTTGAAAAGAGAGTCAACTTGAGAATTGAACATGTTAAGCACTCCGCTTGTCGTCAAGAATTCTTGAACAGAGTCAAGACCAACGCTGCTTTAAAGAGAGAAGCCAAGGCCAAGGGTGAAACCGTTCAATTAAAGAGACAACCAGCCAAGCCAAGAGGTGCTACTGTTGTTTCTACTGAAGGTAACGTCCCACAAACTTTAGCTCCAGTTCCATATGAAACTTTCATTTAAACTAATACAACATACTGTTCGATTAGAAGTTATTGTAGAAGAGCAGATCAAACAATTTAGGCAGAAAGGACTATTGTGTTTTTTTACCAGTGTTGTAAAATACTGTTCAACAGAAATGAAGTGCTTTAAACCTAAAAATAAATTTATCATTTAATAAATCATCTAAGTTTTCAAACTAAAATGTGACTAGATTTATTCCCAATAAGCATTTTAAGTATCTCTAATTAAACACATGTTCTTATTGTTCAATTTGTTTGTTCATATTTGTAGAGAAAGAAAAAAATTAAATTTATACTAACTTAAAACAAGTATCATTTGCTGCCAATTTATCTTTTCAAACTCTTTACTTTGTAAGTTCATACCCAAACTATATAATATTTCTACAGATACAAAAATTTATTGTTTATTTTTTTCCTGCAGAATATAAAGTACACCCATACCAAAGCCATTTTATTTACTGAGGATATCTTTCGGCTCAAACGATCAAATCATAATATACCTTTAGACGTCAAATTCAATGGAACCGACCGAAGAAATCAAATCAGAAAATTCAGCGGCTTCCGTAGGAACAACGAATCCTGGCGATAAATCCTCTACTCCTGGCAATGCATTTGCCAACGCCCTCAAAATATGGACCGAAATTGATCTTCCTTCCCTTCAAAAGAAACTTGATGACCAAGGAATAGAACTTAAGGGTGAACTGAAATCATCTCTTCAATCTCGTAAAAATCTTGCAAGTAAAACAAAAGAGTTTAGGAAGTTAGAAGATTCTGAAAAATTGACTCAATTCCCCGGATTACTTAAACTTTATCAAAAGGAGATTGATGAACTTGCAACGAAGAAAAAAACAGCGGAAAACTATTTTTTCGGTACTTATAGACTTCTAGCGGAAGCACCTGATCCAAGACCTTTATTAGAAATATCCCTTGACGCAGTAGCAGATTTCTCTGAAGTGGAATCATTAAAAGAACAAATTAATAAATTGCAAGAAGAATTATCTAAAAAAGCGGACTATGAACAATTGAAACAGAGATTATTAAGGAATGAACAAAAACTGGCTGAAATTCTTTCATCTCTGTTGGCAGCTAAAGAAGCAGAATTACAAGCTGTTGCTGATGAAAGAGAAAGGAACTGGAAGGAAAAAGAAATACAATACACGAAGCAAATATCTGAAGCTAAAAAGAAAATTGAAGAGCTTCGAACCAATAATGAAGTACTACAATTAAAAGGGAAGAATTCAGTTGATACTGATGAAACATCTGGGTATGAAAAAGCTCTGGCTTCAGTATTGGCAGAACTTGAAATGACGCAAAGAGAAACAGAATCAGCCAAGAAAAGAATATTTGAATTGGAACAAAGAAATGAGATTCTTCGTAGAGATTTATCCAAAACTCAAAATGCACTTGAAAGTCAATCTTTAAAAGAAGAATACGAAAAGAAAATTAATGAATTGGAAGGTGAAAACGCTCTTCTCATTGCCAATGTTGATAATTTCAGAAGGAATTTTGAAAGTCTTAAAGAGAAAAATCACAACGAAATTGAATCATTAAGTAAACAAGTTCAACTGTTGCAAAATGAATGTCAAAGATCAAGAGTACAAATTGATAAAATGGGCGATTATGAAGAGCTTAAGGAAGAAATTAAACTTTTAAAACAAATCGAATTTGGTGAGGATCCCACTTTGATTGAAGAGGATCACAACAATGAAGGGGTTACTAAAAGTGTAGACCAAGCATTAATCCAGAAAAATAAACAATTAACCCTGGAATTGGCGGAACTTAGATCACAACATGATTCGCTTGTTTCGCAAATTGAAACTTTAAAGAATAAGCTTGAAGTTAACGCTGAAGAATTAACTAGAAGTCAATTATTAAATGATAAATTAGAAAAAGATCTTGCAGAAGTTCAAGAACCCAATTCAAATGGATTTAATGATACAGCATCTTTAGTATCTAGACTCACTATGGGGATAAGAAATGGACCCATTGGTTCTGGAGGTAGCATAAATGGATCTATTACAGGTCTGTCAAATGTCCAAGACGAATCATCCATTCTCCCCATCATCACCAAACAAAGAGATCGTTTCCGCGATAGAAATAGTGAACTTGAAGAAGAGTTAAGAAGACAATATAGCACAGTTTCAGAATTGAAAAGACAAATGAATCATTTGAAAAGAGATAATGAAGAATTGTACGAAAGAACAAGATATCTCGCTCAGTATAGAAGTAACCATGGAGGTGCAACAAATAGATTACAACCTAAGCCTAATGTGACAGATCTTGAAAATCCATATGCGGCTTCATATGAACAAAAGCTTCACCCAATTGAGCAATTCAGAATTAAGGAACAAGAAAGAATAAGTCTGAAACTTCTGCCTATAGAACGATTATTCATTCTGTTTTCTCGGGCTGTTTTAGCAACTAGAACAACCCGACTTCTTTTCGTAATTTATTGTCTTGGATTACATTGTGTTATATTTTTCACTTCTATCTACGTAATGAGCTTACACTCACATTTGATTCCTGAGGTTGGCAAAAATGTAAGTACAGGGGGCGTGGCTGCAGCTGGTATAACAAACCCTGATATAGGCAACGCTGGTATAGGCAATGCTGGTTCTTTATGAATGTCCTCATGATAATAAAAACTTATTCCTCTCAAAGCAATACCTACCATATAATATATTATGTCAGTTTCTTTATACATATATACATACAAACATACAAACATACAAACATACATATATATATATGTATAAATTCTTCCTTTAAACAATCTGCATTTATATGCAAATAGTATAATATCCAAAAAAAATTTCTTTACTATGACCAAGTTTAGGCGAGAAATTCAGAACTATAATGAAAAGGATCATGTTATATCGTCAAGCCTAAATATTTTCATTTCCTTCGACTACCCCATACATACGCAGCAAGATTTCTCTCTATTGTTATTTTTTTTTTTTCTTTTGTTGCCTTACTAAGTGTTTGCATGCGGTTCGGTATATTACTATTACCTTGCTCTCCTGCAGCAACCTATACATGTTTGCCACTATTTTGCACCTTTATAAAGGATTGCAACCCAGCAAATATAAATTGTACTAACTATAATATCTCGCAATGTCAAATTCCAAAGACAATCAAATTGATTTAAACGACCCCAACTTTGATCCGAATAATATGATGGTCAACATGGGAGGCCAACTGGTTCCATTCCTGAAAATTAACAAGCCTCATACCATGCTCAATCCAAAAGACCATAAGCCTCAAGTCGATCCAAATGCTTTCCCACCAGTTGAGAAAACTGAAGCTTATACTGAAGAACAAGTTGAACATAAAAATTAGATCTCGAGGATCACTAGGGTAATCATCGGAACGCTCTAAGTATATCTTATATACACATGAATCTTCAATGACATCAATTCAATTCAATTAAATAGGGAACTATCATTTTTTTTTCGATAGATTTATTTTCCCCCCTTACTAATTCAAAATCTATATGTAGCGAATAAATACTTATTAAATACATACTTAGGTATATTATATGTATATATACATAGGTGCTTCAACATATCGTGTTTTTAATTATACTTTATAAATTATGTAATCATATTGCGTTTAAGAGACTGTCCATCAATACCAATTATTCAATTTATTGATTGTTACTTTAATAGTTATTACTCCTTCTAACACTACTATGTTATCTTATTGCTTTCAAGACTAATATACCCTCCCTATTTTATTTTTTATTTTTGCCTTGTATATAAAATGCGGTAATTAATAAAAAAAAATTACTCAAACTCAGGTATTTCTTCTTTTTTTAACTATCGATTTGATGTACACAACTAAACCGAGATATTTCCATAAACAACCCTAATTATTGGAAACTAATGCTTTTGTCTAGAAAATTTATTCGTTTTGGGTTGCTGTTACTTGGGTGTTTTTTTCTTGGTAGTTTATTACTCCTAATAGCTAATAAACATGAGTACATCAAAGTAAATATCCCAGAATCTCTTACTCCTCTGTTCTTTCAACCTCCGCTGGATTCTTATATCATTGATATTGCCATCAAATCATGCCTGAAGTTGAATTCCAACAATCCAGAGTGTGGGTTACCAGATAGTACTTGGACCAAAATAGACAAGGATCTCTTATTGGGCAATTCGTGGACTGGCCAGAAGTATTTACTGTATAAGTTGCTTAAACTGCTTGACCTTCAAGAGCTGGTAGGAAATTCAGAAAAGAAGGAAAAAAGAATTGACAAAGATCAAAAAGTCATTGTAGATATCATTGTGGCCAACCCTAAAAAAGACGCCGAGGTTGAGAACAACAAGGATTTAATTCCTATCCAAATTCTTCGTGATTTCCATAACAATAAAGTATATGACGATGACGAACATAAATCATTAATTGAATCTAGCGCAGATAATATTGGTGATATGGTAACGGATAAAGATAAAACCGCCAGTAGTTTTATGAAGGAAATTGAAGAAGAAAGGAAGAAGTTAGAAACGGAAGATGCAGCTCAAAAGGAAAATAAAAAAGCCAAGGAGGATGAAGAGAAGACCAAAGAGGAAGCTGCATTTGAACAAAATGAAAAGGATCAAGCCTCTAAACACTTAGATCATGATTTGAAACAGGATGACGTAGGAAATAAAGAAGATCATAAAGATGATTTCAATAAAGATAATGAAGCTAACAAATTGGAAGAGCAAGTACGTGTACAAGATGTAGCTAAAAGAGATACTGTAAAATCGCGAACCGATTTAAAAGTCAAGTATACCATTCCTAGTAAAAAAGAGATTGCTGATCGTGGGTGGGTCGAGAAATCTAATGGAATTTGGGTCAAATATGGGTCAAAGGGAGATTCGCAAGCGGTAACTGGAATTGATATACTTTTCGGTGATGATTGTGTAGATCCAAGGCCCAACTGGAAATTATCCAAGGATTCGGGCCCAATTTCGGGTATCAAAGGTCCATCTGGTAAATTGCCCTATTTATCAATCCGTAGAGGACCTAAGATGGACTATTCGAAATTTTTAAAAGCAAAGCCTTTGAAAATGAAGAAAGGGGGAAGTTTCAAAATTTTACAAGTTTCTGACTTACACTTTCTGACTGGTGTTGGTAAATGCAGGGATCCAGTACCAGCAGAACTGGGAAAGGATTGTAAAGCAGACCCTAGAACCTTAAATTTCTTGGAAAAAGTTCTAGACATTGAAAAACCAGATATGGTAGTCTTAACTGGTGATCAAATTTTTGGAGATGAATCTCCAGATGCAGAAACTGCAGTATTTAAAGCATTAAATCCTTTCGTGAAAAGATCAATTCCTTTTGCCGTGGTTATGGGAAATCATGACGATGAGGGCTCCTTACTGAGAAGAGAAGTATTCTCATTACTGACTCAATTACCATATGCCTTGGGTCAAGTGGGTGAAGAAGAAGTAGCAGGTGTAGGCAATTATTTGGTGAATGTACAAGGAGAATCTCTGAAAAATTCAGCTTTACTGCTTTATTTCTTGGATACTCACAAGTATCTGCCAAATCCTAAAGTCAAATCAGGGTATGATTGGATTAAAGAACTGCAATTGAAATGGATGGAAAGAGCATATGCGGCAAACTTAAAATCTGTGAATGCTTATACGAAGATACACCTTTCAATGGCCTTTTTCCATATTCCTATACCTGAGTATAAGAATACCCACCATCCATTCATAGGCTCAAATAGAGAAGGTGTTACTGCACCAAACCACAATACTAATGCAAGAAAAGTTTTCAGCTCTTTGGGCATAAAAGCTACTTCTTGTGGACATGATCATGCCAATGACTATTGTTTATTGGATAAACAAAGTGACGATGATCAGATGTGGTTATGTTATGGAGGAGGCGCAGGAGAAGGAGGATATGGGGGTTATAATGGATATATACGCCGAATGAGAATTTGGGAGTTTGACACTGCTGCAGGTAAAATTAAGACTTGGAAACGTAAGGAAGACGACCCTGAGAACTCTTTTGATAGGCAAACAATTGTTCAAGATGGCAGAGTGGTAAATTTTGAATAAATTTGCACCGATTGAATACCAAATATCCTTTAACTTGGCTTAAAGTGGTATATAAATTTTTAGTTTTCATAAAAATTTTATAGAAATTCTTGCTTGATTTAAATTTTAACGGGTGATTCAAAATATGATATCAAGAGAAAATAAATAAGGCTGGGGAAAGAAGATATGTAAATAGATGTACAAGTATGAAACTCCATTAAGCTGAGTGTTATCTAGTAACATATTAGATTATATTTTATAATATGAATATTTCGGTTTTAATTGCAATTTATATATATTTTCAATAAAACTTCAAGATTAATAAAGCCTATAAAAAATGAAGAATATTTATAATATTATGAGACTTAAAAATTGAGGTAAGCTTTTAGATAATGGATTATTTTGAGTTAATATAGTATAAACACTAGTTTCAATGAATGAAAACAATTGTAAGTATATTAAAATAAAGGTTTTTTTTATTTTTTATTTTTATTGTTTTTTTTAGAAATCTTTATCCAAACTCAACCTAGAATAGGTATTTATAAGGTGTTGATTACCTGAATCTACTGAGAATTTAAAACTATTGTATTTACTTTTTGTATGATCATACTGATGTTTTAATACCATCAGAGACTCGGAATCACTAGGCAGCAGTCTACGATATGGCTTATAATACATGTGATACATAAATAACCGATGTATATACGTTGCCATATTCGTATTTGTTTTACTTAGGGGAAGAATAGGTTTCTTCGAAATTGTGTGATTCCCATTCAAATGTAAGCAAAAATTTATTGAATTACTAGGTGGAGGTGCGTACGCAGGGGAGGAAACAGTGAGGGTGCTACCCAATTTAGATTTAAATTGATGATCTATTGCGGGGATATAACCAATATCAAAGTTTATATGTTGAATGACATTTAATTCTGAGTCAATAAAGCTATCATGAAGACTCTCTTCTTCGAAAAACATACTTATTGTAAGATCCACATGGTCTATGATATCGAGTGGGGTAAAGCTCATTTGCAAAAGTAATCTCTATGAAGTAAGGTATTCTATTTTAACCGCAGTAAAACCACAAATTAAATGGGAATAGAGTTTATGGTTGGTATATAGATTTGATAATAATAATATAGTGATCATTTATATACTTATATCACAGATTTTTTTTGAATGTGAACACAATGAGATTTTCGAATTGTATGACCAAATCTCTCAACTTTCTATAATCTTTATCAAATAATTACCATTTTCAATTCAGACATGTTCGTAAAAACTATTACAGTATTATCCGACTTATAGTTATTATTAAAAACTTAAAGTGAAACATCTATAGGAGTTAAAATTTCCTTTATTGCAATGTATCACCTTCTATAATCTTTTATTTTTATTGAAGAAGTATTAGCTGCAATTTGTGTTGCAGAGACTTCCATTTTGGGCTTCAGACAAGATACATACTAACCGAATTTATTATTCTACAATATTTTTTTTTTAAAAAAAAAATTATAATATCAACATTAACGCACGCTTAATTCTCTCCAAGACATTCCATTCGGCATACACTACAAGACTCATCAGAAATAAACTATTGTTAGCGTAGGTATACTTTATTATTATTATTAATAATTTTTTTTTTTCTTTTTTCTTTTATTTTTTTTCTTTGGTTGTAGTCTGTGTACAACAACATCCATACATCTCAAAGTTAATGTGTGAGCATCAAAAAATCACAAATTTTCACTTTCATACTTAACTGTCGAGCTTACAAATATGTCGTGGTTATTCGGCAAGTCCGAAGAACAGCAAAAGCAAGATTCTTTGAATCAAAAGCTTGGGTTTGATGCTACCCAGGTCAGTGATGTTTCATCTATCATCAGTGTTCCTGGTGCCCTTGACACTCTGAAATTACATCCATTAGCAGGATTAGAAAAAGGTGTTGAATATCTTGATTTAGAGCAAGATAGAATCAGTACCGTTGAAGGTGCCCAAGGTATTATTCCTCTGAGATCATGGACCGATGACTTATGTTACGGAACAGGTACCGTCTATTTATTAGGTTTAGGTTTAGGTGGCGCTTATGGGTTTCAAGAAGGTGTACAAAATATCCCCAAAGGTGCCACTCCAAGATTGCAATTGAATACTATTTTAAATCATATCACTAAAAGAGGTCCTTTCTTGGGTAACCTGGCTGGTGTTTTAGCATTATTATATAATTTGATTGATGCATCTTTGGATTCTTTCAGAGAAAAGCATGACGATTGGAATTCATTAGCTGCAGGTGCCATTTCCGGTGCCATTTCTGGTTCTTTATTCAGAAACCATGTAGGTATCAGACCAGTCGCTTACTCTACTTTGATGATGACAGGTGCTTCCGCTGCATGGTGCGGAGCCAAAAGATTATTGGCATGAATTTGTATATAAATGATTAATGAGAAGCTACTCAGGGTGTAGATAGATCAGGAACTAATTTTTTTAGAATAGATGAACTAGTTGTGAATATATTGTGTAGTTGGAATCTCTCTGTCCTATTATTAATATTAAAACCATTATGATCATTGAATGTAAACTTCCAAATGATCACATTGACAAGATTTTTACAAGATTTGTCACTTTAGTATCAGTTATGTATACTCAATTAAATAAATATTACTCTATAAATAAAAATTTTTTACAAATATTGTATTAACTCTGCAATTTTTGTTGTTTTTGTACATGCTCCTCCGATTGATCAGTTAATTTATGCTTCCCCCCATTGGTTTCAATGGAGTTGTGTTGACTTGTGAGTTTTTCATCACTTGTGAGTTTTCCATCACTTGTTCTTGCTTTTCCTGGACCTTCATGTTTTTTCAATTCTTCCACAGGATCAATCAAAGTGTTGGGTTCAGTTTGAGGCACGAAAAATGCCTTTTGACAATATCTTTGTATCACTTTATTACATTCAATTTCGTCGATCGTTTCAATCATTTGCAACATTTCTTGATGGGATTTGCATCGAGCCAACTTTTGGTAATAAGGCAGCTTACCTGGAATTTGATTCAAAGCAATATATTTAGTATTACCAGGGAAATTATCAACTGCAGCTCCAGTTTCAATAAATTCTTTAATTACTTTACCCCAAGGTAAAGGTGTCATTGAAAAGCAAGTAGGATTAGATTCTGCCGCTTCCGCTATCATTCCACCTATATCTTCACCAAATTCTTTTTGTAATTGAAGGAACTCAGCTCTATTTCTAAGTGCTCCATTAATTATAAAATTAACTTTATGATGACGGCATGTAGAGATAATTTCTTTGATAAATCCTCGAATAGGAACATCTCTATTTCTCATGTCTCTAGTACGACAATGTAAGGTCAAGTTTTTAATACCAGTTTTACATAAACGATCAACCAATTCAACGGTGGGTTTAGCTTCTTTATCACTTAATAAACGTATCTTAACACTGATGGGGATTTTGAAAATTGACCCCACTTCTTGAACAAGTTTAGTTAAAATTGATTCTAGTAAATCAGGTGTCAGTAATAATGCTGCACCCATTCCAGCATGTGTCAGAAATGGTTTCGGACATCCTGCGTTTACGTCTATTCCATCTACATCAGAGGCAACGACTTTAGCAGCTTGAACTGCCAAATCAGCATTTGCTGTGCCAATTTGAAAAATTAATTTACCCTTTTCCTTTTCAGGCATAGTTCTAAATACCAAATTGGAGTATCCAGGGAATTTAACCTTACCTTGTCCTACTTCTAAAAAATCAATGGTGTTATTCTTTTTGTTTTCGACTCTTTCGCATCTAAGGATCTTCTTATCGATGATTTCTGGACTCCAAACTAGATCTGCACCATATTTTAAGGCCATAAGTCTAGTAGGGAGTTCCCCGGATCGCACCATAGGTGCTAATACAAGCTTACCAGAGTACATGGGAAAGATATCAATGCGTTGATTTTTTTTTGGTAGAAGTGCATATAGCAGAAGCCTTTACATAAGTTGTGATGAGATTATTACCGTTGATATGTAATCGGTATATGCAGGCATTCGATGATCTGCTTTCCAGATCTAAACAGGCGACTCCCCCCCTCCTTCATATATATAAGAGGTAGACAGATTAGTATAAATATATCTAGGTAACAATTGTACGTCATGTTACCTGCATACAAAAGAAAGTCATAAACCTCAATTTACAGTTCTCATAATTGTGACATGTAAGCGTACATTTGGGCACGACCGACGTCTTTCTTTTTTTTTTGAAACATTAGAAATCATCAATTATTTTTATTTTTATTATTATTATTATTATTATTATTATTATTTTAATTTTATTTTTTGTAGATAAACTAGTAAACTATCTTTACGATTAATATATTTATTTATTTATTATTAATTTTTTTTTGAATGGCAGTTGACTAATATTGTGAAGTGAAGCTTATCAGTTGGCTTGTAAAAATTTTATAGTTAGTAATTCTACAAATAATGAGGTTTTTATTTCTGTGCAATAGATCCAATTCTTCTAAAATGAAAGTTTTTCTTTTTTTTTTTTCTTTTTCTTTTAAGCCATTGATATAGTACATATATTCTTAAGGCTTAAATAACGTTAATTCAGATACATGAAGCAAAGAAAAAGTATTCAAAGATTAAGAGAAAAGCAAATAGTAGAATGCAAAATGCTAAATGTCCAATGAAAAAAAGAAAAAATAAATAAGTAAATAACTGAGACAAATTAGTAATTGTAATTTCTTTATTTTCAATTCGCTTTTAAAAGATCTATATGTAAAAGAATGTGAAAAATAATGAACCACAATTTCAGACACAATTTAGGATATATTTTGTCAATGCTTGTTCTATAAACTCAATTGTAAGAATGGATAATATACATTTGCAATTGAAGTATATACTTAGAGTTGAACCTCGCGAAATCCCGTATGCTGACCTTAAGCAACGCTGTGATTTATCCAAAAATTTTTTCCTGATAAGATATTGTACGCTTCCTTAAGAAGTTATTTATCACGTGAAAGTCTCGTTAGGGTTTTGACACACATCTAAATCATAAGTAAATTGCGTATTGTAATTAAAAACAAAATTCACAACAAAGAGAAAAGAAATAAAATAAATATATTTTTTTTTCTAAAATATAAAAAATATTATTAAAAATAAGAAAAATAAAAAAAAAAAAGAAAAAGAAATTTAAACAGTCATCTTGTTAGTTTGTGGTCATCAATTGAAAATGATCATGTAATCTAAAAAGAAGAATCCAGTATGAACTAGCCACTAAACAATTAATTCAATATCTCATCTACTCTACAGCTATGAACTCAATTCTTTTTACAATGTTATCTTGCTTAGTAGTGAATTTTTTTTCAAATTCTTTTGAAACATCTCAAAATCAATAATAAAAATAAATGTTTTTTTTTTAAAAAAAAAAGAAATATTAAGTAAAAAGAAAAAAAAAATTAAAAAGAAAAGAGAAGAAGTAAAAAAAATTTTATTTGCACCCGCAGTCATTCAAGTATCTATTGATTGTTTATATATTCATTAGAAGCCTAATTTATATACAAATTCAACTATACATCCAATTACCAACTAGAATTTGGAAAATAAGACTTTAAAACTATTAATTGATTTCAACTTCAAATTAATATTCATTGATCATAGCCATCGACTCAATTGATCAAATATTTGCACTGATTCGCTTAAAAAGAACAAAAACAACGGTTTTTTAACTACAGTAAATCATCATTACTTAAAAAATTTTTTTAAACATCAGACAATGGCTTTATACCATCCACTTTCTAGGGCCCTGAGCCAAAGGGATGTTTCAGGTTGTATTACACCCACTGGTCAATTTGAAACCAAATTATTCCATCAAATTGAAACCAATGAGCGTGAAATTAAAGATCCAGTTTCAAGCTCATCTTCTCTTCTGAATGGAAATTTTATTATTGACACCAATAAGCAAAAACAACACAATCACCATCAACATAACCATCAACAACAACAAACACAGCAACAGAAGTATCAGGAAGAACAAGAATCTAAGCAAAACTCTAAATCATTGCTTAATAGAAGTGGTAATATACTTTCACCACCACTTTCTCCATATCAACGTGCCAATAGTAATGTTGCATCAACTTCTGAAATATCAGTTTCAGCTAAAGTGTACATTTCTCTGGGTCAATTCAAAATTGAAAACTATAAAGAGTATGATCTTGTTGTAAATCCATGGCAGAATCTTGATTCCAATTATAAAGAAAGACAATTCAAGTTTCTTGAACAATATCTGATAATCCTGCTGAAAGAACTGTTTAAGAAACCGTTACATGAAAGACGATCCAATTTCAATTCTGCAAGAAAAGCATTTAATCAAAACAATTCAGATTCTGATTCTGAATTTGAAAGAGTTAGAACTAGAAGAATTGTTAAAGAAGCATCTGTCAACCTTTCTGAATATGATGGTAATTTGAATCAAAATTCCACTAATAATTCTACTTCGCCAAAGAGAAGAAAGACATCTAAACCAGCATCTTACGCTAGCTCGCCATTAGCTGTTCAACAAGCGGCCTTAATTGATGAAAACATACCCGATTATAGTCCAGACACTTCTACTTTACCCAAGGGTAATAATAGATGTCTTAAAGTCGAATGGAAAGGTCAACCAATGGATTTAAAATTTGATCCTAACTTGGATAAGTTACATCCCGCAGAAGCATTATTGGCTTCCATATTAAGATTGCCTTGTAATGTTTTCTTGGACAGTAAAAGAAGGCTTTTTTATGAAAAAGTGAATAGATTGAAAAAGGGTCAACAATTCAGAAGAACTGATGCCCAAAAAGCGTGCCGCATAGATGTGAACAAAGCTAGTAGATTATTTGCTGCTTTTGAAAAAGTTGGTTGGCTAGAAGATGATCATTTTGTGAAATATACATAATAAATGGGAAAGAAACAATAGATATGGATAAAAGGTTTTTAAGGAAAGGGAATAGTATGTATGTTTACTACTAATAGTATTAAATAGCGTTTAAATTAAATGGGTTAATTATTTTGTTTACTGGTTTTTACAACTATACATGTGAGTAGAGTAAATTTTGTTTTTCTTTTTATTTATTTATTTATTTATTTATTTTTTGTTTAATGCGAGTGAACTTAACTTTTTTTTTTTTTTCTGCATTCGGTTTTAGTATTTTAAATTCAAACATACCCAGAAATATATGAATCAAGCTTAAACTTTTTGATGAATAAATGTGAATATAGACATGTAGACAGAATAAAATGAGTGTAATAAATGTAAAGAAAATCGTGATAAAACGAATAGAAAAATAATTTTAGACTTTACACAAAGATATTTAAATTGCTTTGAGTATCTAATTTGGTATGGTGCAGTGTTAATTGAGCTGGGAAGAAAGTTGAATTGAGGCTCATATGTGTGTTTTTCAGTTGAAGGATTACAGTACACTTTTTACTGCAAAAAGATAATTTGTATTTATATGTCATTAGGTTTTCTCAAATTTGCAAAAAAAAAAAAAAAAAAAAAAAAAAAAACTCATTTTACAATAAATTATTCATCCATTACTGTCAGGAGTTAACATGTGAGTAGTGGATGAGCCTCAGTAGCGAACATAAAGATAGAAGGGAAAAAATAAAATAAAACTTCAATAGGCAAGTAAATTAAAACACTGAAAATAGATACAGATAAAGATTAAGATAAAATAAAAATGTAACACCTTCAAATATTTTGATAAATCAAGCCATGAAAATACACGTATTTATGAGACTTTAAACTTTATTAAATTGATAAACGAGAAAGTAATGTTTACGAGTGGTTCACGCTTTTAAAATAAACCTAAAAATAGATATAGTAGACTTAAGGTTGTAATTAAACTTATGTAGTATTTTTTTGAAACATAAATTTCTTAGCTCTCGTATCTTTTGAAACAAATTTTCCCATTTATACTAAAATTTCTGTAACACATATCTTCAATGGTGAAATAGTTACATATATATATATATATATAGATTAACATTGCCACATATTCAAATAACGTATTTATCTTTTGAATATACAAAATTTTCAATACTGGCTTTCTTAATGCTTTAAACACTTAGTGTCATGTAGATATACTAAAATCAAATTCAAAAAGTACTAAGTGAAAGGTGTCTTAAAAAAGAATGAAAAGCTCCATTTGGCACACATTTTATTTTTTTCAAAACAAGGTGAAAATACACAAATATCATATGATGGTGGACCTAGGTCTTATAAATAGTGGGGGGGAAAACGGAACAATTATATCCAGAGCTTTTCAGTGATAATATTTTTTAATTATTAATTTTTTTTTTCTTTGGACTTGGAATCTAGTACGTAAACTGAGATAACAAAGATAATATATGTGATCTATCAATACAATCCTAAGAATATACCCCCTGTATTTATCTTCATAAGTTTATTTTGTTAACAAATATCATTATTTGAACAAACGCGTCCATTGTTTTGGTGAGCTAAATATTTTAATGCCAAAAAGGATTATGATTAAGATTAGAATTAATGGGTCTATTTGCTAATTTCTTTATATTTAAATCTTTCCTCTTCCTTTATATGCAAACAATGCCAGTTATGCTTAAACCCGCAACTGAATACGCCGTACTCTTGAATTCCTCAAAAAAAAAAAAAGGAAACCTCCGAAAAATAAACCGTGAGTCCGGACTAATAATATTGCACCACTCATAACAAATACTATACATCTTTTGATAATATTTATACACTTCTTTTTTTGCTACTTACTAATTCCATTTTTTTCCCGTTCACTGATATATCAATCGCATCATTTTCCTCAAAATGTATCACTATTTTTTTTTTTTTTTTCACACAGTGAGCTTTGCATAATAACTTTGCTGGTTGCACAATTCTTACCGTTTTTGTTCTCTCAAGAAGGTGCTGGCTCCTTATTACCATACTTTATACATTCGTTTTATCATTAAAAGTAATACAATTTTGACTTTAATTGAGTACGCAAACTAAGACTCCACTTATTGCAGCTCAATGGATACTTTAGAAGCACAATATACCGAAATTTTACATTCTCCAGGCTCGTCATCAAGGATGTTTTCAGTTCCAGCTCCCAACCAAATTGGATATCAACCGCCAAACAAGGTTATATCAGATATTAGTCCTCAAACTGAACAATTACATACATTTTCGCTTTCACCCATGTCTCCTCTGATGAGTTCTCCAATTGCAGGCCATAATCAAAACTCACTGCCAATTTTTGCTGCAGGACCCCCCAATGGGAGTTATCCAATTCAACAACCTCATATAATGAATTCCATTAATCAAAATACCCCTGAGATGCCTCCGATGGCTTTATTTAGACACCAAAATCAATCAAGCCAAGGCCAGACTTCAGCAGGAGAATTTGCACCTCACTATCAAAATTTTGACCCTGCCATGGTTGGATCCACCCCACCCTGTTTCTCAGGGGCACATCAGATAGATTCCTCGGGGAAATTGACTCAAAAAAATGGCAAATCACTTAAATCCCCTTTATCACGTCAATACAAACAGTTCCAGACTCATAGGAACACTTATGTCGACAATAAGTTAGCAAAGCAATCAATGAGGCAATCTATACCTCAGATTCCTACCCAAACATATACTTCAAAAGTGAGCCATGGGGTACAACATCAGAATCAACAATTCCCATCAATGGGCCAAGAAGCAAATCGCAAGTCTCTGTACCTGGCATCAAATCAATCTTCACAAAATATCAAAGATAAGATAAATAGCCCTCATACACCACCACATATTTCGCTTGAAGATATTTTGGATAATGATCCATTTGATATGGATACTTCGTTAACTGAAGAAGAAGAGGAGGATTTATTTTCTTCTTTTATTGATGAAACTGGTGGAGTAGCTGAAGTGTCTGATACTTCTATAATAAATTCGAGCACCTCAAATGCTTCAAAGCAGATTAAAACTAAGGAAAAATCAAATAAATCTGCCTTGGGGCTTGGTATTTCAGGACCTCCATCAATCCATGAACTGACATTTCAAGTCATGAAACTTAAATCACCTAAAAAACTGCCGAAAACTAATTCAGGAATTAGTAAACTGATTAAAAAAGTTAAATCTTTTCTGTCAGGCACAGCAGCTGGACTGTTGAATCTGAACTCTTCCTATATTAATCAAGAACCTACATTTTCCTTTGATGAATGCTCTCATGATTTTGCTCTTCAAGAGTTCTCAATAATAATAGAGCAAAATCCTAAAGATGGGCTTAAAATGAGAAGAAAACTGGTTCCAAAAATCAACATGAAAAATACAGTTAAAACTTTGAGGAAAACTCAACTGACTAATTTTAAAACAAACCCTCTGGGTATCAAAGACATGAACTCAAGTGTTAATGTATTTCAAGTGTCAATGAAATAATATCCTACGATAGAAAGACGTTGTATTGTATTACCTATTAAAATACAATAAAGTGAAAAATTATAACAGCATTAGAGATTCGATAGAAAGGAAGATGATTAATTACATCGAATTTAACTAAAATATAATGTATATTACCAATAACGAGTTTCTTCTTCATGAGTTTGATTTTAATGGTTTTATAGACATGTAATATTTTGGCCAATACTTAAATACATACATACATACATATCATTGAATTGAATAAAAGTCATCACATGAAATGATAAGAGCAATATCTGAATTTCTCCGACATTCACTTGTGATTCATCAATCATTCACTTGTAATTTATCAATCATGAGTTACTAATTTCTTGCTATTGGTTGTAGTTATTTTCTAGATGCGTAGAATAAAACGTTTCAGCTTCGCTATACCTCGCTACACACTTTTCATGCAATCATATATTATTATATTTATAAATCTTTGGCCCTTGGAACATAATCTTCACCGTTTGGTAAAACTTTTTCAGTTCTGAATTTTCTGTTGAAGTTATATTGACCTTCGGTAGAGTGAGCGAAATAAGTTAAAGCAGCTGGAACGACACCCATGAAAAATCCAACAAAGGCAACGGATCTTGGGGTGAAACGGAAGTAAGTACCCAAATTCTCCTTAAGAGTATTGAATCTGACAAAACTTGGAACGATCTTTAATGTATGTGCCATGATGATAGTAAGTTTATGTTTTCAAGGGTTTTTTTTGTTTCATTGAGATTTCATTGGATATAAGGAAGCGTGATACACTGTGCAGGAAACCATACTCCAAACAATTATTATTATTTATTATTATTATTATTATTTTTTTTTTTGATCTTTCATGATTAGAAACAACAACTTAATCCGTTTTTGCTCGACAATCCTTAAAGAATACCCGGTGGTAATACACACCACATTTACAAAAGAAATTTTGGTCTATTAAGTATTATTAGCAGCAAGCCTTATTTAGAAATAAATGAATTTTTTTTCTTTCTTTTTTATTTTCTTTTTTTCCTTTCTTACTTTTTCCCAAAATTTGTGCCTTTAATTCTTATTATGATTCATATGAGTATGTATATTTATAATCCTTCATTAATAATTTTGGCCTTATTTAGTTGATCATTCAGTATGATGCCCTTTATCAAAGGAGTTTGTTCTTGATCTTTTCCAGTTTCTAAAACACCCAAACTCTCCAACAATTTGATACTTTTTCCATTGATGTATGATTCTCTCTTGGTGGGCACAAATTTCTTGGGACTCGAATTATTGAGATTGTCTATTATATTTTGTACATTTGTAAATAGTTCATCAGCTTGGGAAAGAATGTAATATAGGTTTTCATTGAGTGGGGATACCAGTTTTAGTGCACTACGAGCCTCTGAATCTATTGGTTCTTTCAAAAATTCTAATGCTTTTCTATAGGATTTTAATGTCTTTATTATTGCTTTAGCCTTTACCAATTGTAGTTTGAGTAATTTTCTTAATTGTAATTCCAATTGAATATCTTTTAAAAGAAATTCAATTTGCAGATCTAATTTAGCATTGTCCATACGAGCCAGATCAAATTGAAGGCCCGAGTGATGTTCCAAACGGAACCATCCCTGTCTTACGAGATCTTCCGGTATATGAAGTAAGTTTCTTAACGTGTACAATTCAAATTTGTCAAAGTTTTTAGATACTTCGTTTTCTAATAAAGTTTCCAATTTAGCGGTTCCTACTTGTATTTCATCTAATTGCTGTTTTTCAAGAGTTTTTTCCTTGTTTGTTTTCCTTGGCTTGTTTTGGCTTAAATTCTTCTGTCTATTTGTTAAATACGTCTCCATGGCTTGCGTACACTTATACATTATATCATTGACTGCATTAATAACGTCATCAATGAGTGATACTGGCGGGAACTCTAGATGTTCTGTAAGTATCGCTGTTGCTGTATAGTCTGACATATATGGAATAAATAGGGTTTATTGAGGATTTAGATGAAGTTCAATATAAAATCTACTCGGTAGATTGGCTAGTCACCGGCTGTATTGTGTATTAGCGGATTTTTGTTGTAGTTCAAGCACGCTCTGATTGATGTAAACAAAAACAAGAAACTGTAACAGCAAAAAAAAAAAAAAAGTACACATACAGTAATTAAATCTAAACTCAAATTTAAACACTTTTACGCGATGCGAAAACATACATTCTGATAGATAAGTTTTTAGGCAATAATAAAGGCAAGGTTTTGAAAAAAAAAAAATAATAAATAAATAAAAAGAAGCACCGCTAAGTAGTAGTGATGAATTTGCAATCGAGTAAATGTACCTTATATTCACTTATCTGTTGAATAACTATTTTATAGTAGTATATCTTCATTATACCACCACACTTATATATATAATCATAAACAATTATGAAAAAGAAGCCAGAATTTCATCATAAAGGATTTTAAACACTCATATATATATATATATATATATATATATATATGTAGAGTGGGGCAGATAAATGATACAATACTCATCTTTGTATGAGTTGTCTCAATTCAGTAAAAAGAAATGTTCCTAAGGCCCCTTCATACATTCTGTTGCATTAAACTATTTGTGTCCTCGACACAGCTAGTATAAAATGAAAAATAAAATACTATAAAAATAAAATATTGTGGACCTATGCTCCGAGCTATAAATCAATAAGTTACTCGTTCTTCACTCTGGGTTAAGTACAATTCTCAATTCTTTCAAAAGATCTATCAGTTTGCCTTTCGCAAACATCTTATAGTCTATTTATTGTTCATTAAAACTTTATAATTTTTTATATATACTAATATTGTTATTAGCTAGTTTGTCTCTGTTCTCTATCTACTCATTAGCTTCACCTAGTTGGCCATGATTGGTATATAAGTAAATTTTTGAGTTAAACTTTTGTGTTACTTGCAATTGATCATTATATCAATTAAAGCCCATGATCTCCTCATTGTATAAGATATACTTCACTTCTACTATGGACATCTTAGACGTTTTCAAGAAATAATTCGAGCGATATTACATAACCATTCTATATGCCATTATTGGCGCTTATTTCCAATTCTAAGAGTTTTTTTTTTTTTTTATAAGCTTTTATTATCTTGTACTCCTTTTTGCATAATCGACAACATAGATTCAAATTTTAGCATTGGAGGACTTTACCGCACACGCCATAGAACTCGTAAAGTTCCAATATCACCATAATGATTGACTCACTAGATGCTAAAATCACCCAGTACCTCTATGCCATCAGCAAACTTCAACATATGATTAAACTGCTCCGGCGAATCCAAGCTCGTGAAATCAAAAAGGATTTACCACTTTTACAGTATATCATATTGTATGGGGGTTCGACTTTTGCAATTGCTGATCTGGTTCTTTCTCCAAAGCTTGAAAGTCTTTCAAATTTTCAACTGTATCGCCAAGTCCCCATATCTATCCTGACTATTGTGAATCATATCCCTTATGATGCACCTGATCTTCCTGTTACACTGTTGTCAGAATTACCAGATATTCAATCTGCAGATAAATGTTTGCGTTTATTTGAAGGAATATGTATTACAAGTCTTCAAGGTTACCAAAAGAAACTTCTTCAGGCAAAGCTGGAAAAAATGGCATATATGAACAACAATACTGAACTGTCAAGTTCTTCTTCGTCATCAAATTGCACTTCAATTAATGAACATATTGCTCAAATTGAAAAAATAATTGAAAAAATCTTATCACCTACTAAAGATGCAGATTGTTCACTTGCAAATGATCAGTTTCTTCTTAATCTTCCCCTGAATGTGAATCTTCTTCATAATGAAGATTTCATAGAGGCAACTTTGGTTGACATGGACATAAGAATGCTTTTGAAGACGACTTCATCAATCCAAACGTCTTTAAATGCCTTACAAAAACAAATTAAAATTTACCTCTCATTGAAAAGCTTTAAAGGTGATACTCCAACGTCTAAAGCTCAATGGCATCAAATTCAGGCCACTACTGACGTTCCATTGGAGTATTCGTTACACCACGTTCTTCTCTTAACCCTTAGACTTAATGAATTGTATACCATTTTCCGTCGAGTTGGTAGAAAATGTTATTTCCTGAATTCGGAACATATGATGGACCAAAAATTATATATGCAACTGAAAAATCCAACCCTTTATAAAAATGGTTTGCGAAACTGTGATGAATATTTCAATTCTTCTAAAAAAAATGGTACTTTAATTGCAACTTTGACCAGATTTTTCCGTCAAGGTGCAGCTTTTGAAGCTAACCCTAAAACTGTAAATGACCTTGTTAATTTTATCAATCAAGGTTTTATAATGTTGACTCAAATCGTAGGTTCACTGGATGAATTTGCAAGATTATGGTTGAGTACTGAATTAAGATTCCGTAAAAATTACGGCTTACCGAAAAAAATCTTGACAGATTTACACACAGAACTAAATTCAGTGTCATCAACTACTCCCACAGATTGTAACATAGGTTCGACTCCTGTTCCAGCAAATGCTTCTAAAACAGAGACTCCAGCCTCTGTTGAATTGAGTCCAACGAAATTAAACCAGAGCTCATCTGAAATTTCAATTGATTCATCATTAAGTAAATTGATTCAAGATGGGTTCAATGATGCATCTGAAAAAGAAAAGCAACTAATTTCTGAAACTGAAAAATTAGATATTGCATCACCTTCAGTCGATTCATCAAGAACCTCTTCTATTTCTTCGAATAATTCTCGTATGGGGAAAACTAGCTGCAAATTCGTGACACCCACTGCATCACCAGCTAAAATCAATTCAACAAGTTCACCTAGCAGGCCCCAATCAATGATGTTTATGCATCAAAACCTGTCGCTTTCAGCTATTTCCCCTCCGCCCAAGGAAAATATGGCCGCTTCGACTGGTCGTAGACGTTCTAACTCTCAACCTATTAGATTATCATCAGATGCTCTGGCTGGGGCAGCATCAGCACTTATTAAAAATTATGCCGTATCTCCAAATAGCAAGCTGCCAATTAGTTCGCTTAGAAGGCAATCACTGATTTCTAAAAAAAAGCCTCTAGTCTCTGTTCAAGAAGAACAGAAAAAGGACAGCTCAAAAGAAAATTCTCCCGAGAAAGATAATTCCAACCCAGTTTCACCACAATTAACTGCAAATCAAAGATATCAGCTTCATCTTAAAAACGCATCAAAACAAGGTACTTTAGTAACACAACAGAAAGAGATCATGTCAAGCGTGGTATATGATCCGAATGATCCAAAATCTGTTAATTTAAGACCGAAAAGATCTACTACGGAATTGAAGGCTTCAAACGGGTTACCATCAACTACAAGTTCTTTACCTCCAGGTGGTATAAGTGGAGATTTCTCTAACCTCGGTAATGGATTGAGTCGATCTGGATTAGGATTAGGAAGTTCGCCTTCAAATAGTGCTTCTCCAATTCCAAATTCAGCCGGGCCTTCCAATAATAATACCAATGTTAAACCAACTAGAGCTCAAGTGACTCGTATGAATACCAAGAGGAATTCAATATCATTGAATCCGACTGAAATTAAAAAATTGAACGCTAATCTTAATGCTCAAGATTCAACTTCGACGCTGTCAGATTCAACAACTTCAGAAGCTAACGAGACAATCAAGAAGGTTAGATTTACTGGGGTTCCTGAATGGACAGAGGCTGAAGATGCACCAGTTAAATATGCAGACAAAATTCTTAAGAATTTTGCCGTTTTTAGAACTCCAAATCCAGCTAAAAAGAAGGATCAATTATTTAAGAAGGAGGAGAGTTTATCTTTCAAGTCTCAACTACAGAATGGAACTGGAGATACTACATCTCTCAATAATAGTTTTACGTTACCTAAAAGTACTCCGTTAAATGTCAGTCCTCTCAACAATCGCAGCAGATTAGGAAAACTTAAAAAGATTCTTTAAAAGAATCAAATAATAATTTTATGAATGATACATATTTTGCCATGGATGTTAAGCTATATTTCATTTAATAAGAGCAAAATATTTAAAAAAATGATCTATGTAGTGATACTTTATTTATGAACTCAATCTAACTCTGAATTCGATATCATTATCATTTTCTATCACTATTAAGCAGGTAATGTAATCTTTTCTATATATGTTTTCAATTTTCTTGATTTTTCATGATGTATGGTTTTTATTTTTTTATTTATTTTTTTTTTTTTCTATTGGAAAATCAAAAGTAATTGGTAAGCTCCTCAATTAAGAGATGAGCATCTCCTGCATAACATAATTTTCAGTTTCTTCACTTCTTCAATACCGATGTCAACCCTTGATTCATACTCCCAGAAAAGGGCCAGCGAGTCTGATGCCCATAATATGAATAAAAGAAAAAGAACTGAAGCCCCACAACTGACTAATCCGTTAAAAAATGGTATTTCTCAATGTTTCCATCTAGTGACCACTTCCCTTTATGTGTCTCTTGCACCTTGTCATATCAATAACCCCATCAACGGGATTAAAGCTCAACATCTTGACCCTTTGGTGATGACTTACTTTAATAAAGCGAATGGTGTAGTTCTCTCATACTCCAACATACGTGTGAGTAAATCTAACAAACCTCTGGATTCAAATGATACTGGAATGGTTGCTAGAGTTTCCGACTCCCTGCCCTTTGTCTTTATGTGGATTGCTGTCGACTTCCTTGTATGGAGACCTCAAGTTGGTGATATTTTAGAAGGTTGGGCATATATGCAAACAGCTTCTCATATAGGTCTCTTGGTACACGACACTTTCAATGCTCTGATCAAGAAATTCAACATTCCTCAAGATTGGCAATTTGTCCCAAGTCAAGCTGATGAAACGGAAACTGCTGGTGGAAATGAAGGATCTTTCAAGTCTTTTGGTTACTGGACTGATGAAAACGGCGCCAAAATTGACGGGAAATTACAATTTACAGTGAAAGCAATTCATCTGGCTGGAAGAGTTGTTTCTGTAGAAGGTTCTTTGGTTTCTCCTGGATCTGAAAGTGATACCAAACCTGTAGAACCAGCTTCCAATAACAACACCCACAAGAAATTTGATGATGACAATGATGATGACGATGTGTTACCAGTTCCTCAAGAAGAAACTGAAAAGCTTCCAGCTTACACTAATAGTGATAATGAAGTTGAAGAAGACGGAGAAGTCTTGAACAAGGACTCGTCAGATGAGGATGAAGTTGAATCTGATTAGCATTTAAGTGATAACAAAAGAGAGAGAGAAAACAAGCGATATCGGTGAGAGACAAAATGGAGAGTTTGAAAAGGAGGAATAGACAAAAAGATATCATTCATAATAAATCATTTTTCATTAGTATTAGATAATCATACTGCTATAAATATATACAATAAGAACTAAATAAAAAAAAATAGGAGAAGCCACTTAACGTTTACCGTTATTAATCATTCTCCATAATGCATCTTTCTCTTGTCGAGTTGGTCTATCAAAAGAGGTATTTCTTTTACCCCACATTAATCGTTGTAATGTTTTATAAGACTTCAAGCGTTTCCATCTAGAGAATCCATGAGGGAATAGATGGAAAAACTCCCAGTGTTGATAAATATTTGATTTCATTGGTTTCATCAGAGCACTCCCCATCATAGTTAGTTTCTGAACACCTCTAAGTTTTTTAAACATATAATGCGTCATTAATGAGCCTTGTATTATTGAAAAAAGTACAACCAACCCAAATCCTAAACTTGAGTCTTCAATGTAATTTTTAAGATTCATACCGTAAAATGCTGGGACAAGAGTTGCTACAGTGAAACCCAATGTGTAAACTGTAACTTGTAATTCGAAAAGCATTAATGAATTACGATTAGCATCCAAAATGATATTAACAATCTCTTCTGTAGCTCTAATATCATTTAGTAAAGATTCAGCTTTTTGAACAAATTCGTCACAATGATTATAATAGGCTTCAAGGAGCATCTCTAAATCAGCATAGTCAGTTGGATTTTCCACAGATGGGTCAAATTTTTTAGTTTCTGAAAGATACATTGAAGCCAAAGTTTCATCCAGGTCTAAAACTTCATCTAAAACATCTTTGATAAGTTTTGCCTTTTGAGAAAATTGAGCTAAAGTTTTCAGATTAACTAAAAGCTCTCTAAGTTTATTCCTATCAATTTGATCCTCTAATTCATCCAATATTTGACCACATAAATAAATATGTTGTTGAATTTCTCCTTCTAGATATGACATTACCGAGATTAAAATCAGTTCTAACGCTCGGAATTCGTAGGGCATTCCAGTACTAACTGAACTTGGTTTCAACTTCAGTTCTAAGTCATAGATCAATTTACCCAACTTGGAAGCAACTTCAGGTGATGAAGTATCGAAAATCATCACTTTATCCTTTTTAACAAGTGCTTTTATGTGCAAAAGATTAACAAGAACACTTGAAGCTGATCTTGCGACAATCAGAGGTGCTACATCGATATTAGATGTATCTATCTTCCTCAAGTCTCGAGGGAACAAATTATTATTTTTCAAAAATTTCATCCTTGGATATTTCTCCGATACTGCTATTACTTTCCCTTGGTCATCAATAGTAGTGCAAGATATAAAAGCATCATTTGGAGTTATTGGCTGAAGACTACGATACATTATTCTCGCCAATTCTACATTTCGAGAATCATCAAATCGACTGTAGTGTTTGGGTTTATTTAGAGCTAGATCATTGTGTATTTGGAAGGTTTTGTTATCAGTAAAAGATATATCTTGAGACTCAATCTCTTTCTTAAGTTTATCCAATATCTCTTGGTTTCGAGTTCTTGTTGTTTTGAAAACATTACGCTGGAAACTCCGTATTGTGGGGAAATTGGTTTTCTGGAGAATTCCATGGTTGACCAAAAGGCCAAACCCTCGAATTTCCAGCATTCGATGAAACATGATGGCGATTTCGCTTTGAGATGGCGGCTGGAGCAATAAAAAAAACGTAGATAAATACTTGAATAAATTTTTTTTTTTTATAAAAAATAGAAAATAACTTTTAAAAGATCTAATCACTGAGTATACTAAGATTTTCAATACGTGAAAAGAGAGCAATTTCTAAAAGATGCACAGGCATTACACGACGGAACTACACCGAGTTTCAAATTGTATCTAACAAATATATCAATCATCTATTTAATCAAAGAATTTTCTTGATTTGGAGATTCCAAACAATTCTAATCTAATACCTGGTAAAGCTTCTTCACTCAATAATCTCAAACGAGCTTCTAAAGTGTTATCGACTTCAATTTTACCAGTTCCATTAATGACAAGAACACCTCCAGCAATATCCTTCTTCAAGTATTCATTTTCATCGATGTTAATTTCAACTGGGAACTTGGCCTTTTCTTCAAAAGCTTTGGAAGCTGCCTCGATAGCCTTTTTGGCAACTTCTACATCAGATTCTTTAACTCTAATTAAAACTTTCTTCTCCAACATAATCAAAACAGCTTCTTCAATTAATCCTGTTAAAATTGGTAAATATTTGGATTCATCAGAAGCTATTTTCTTTAATTCTTCTTCTGCTGAACTGAAAATTTCTTCTAATACTTCTTCTTTTGTTCCCAATATACGGAGTCTGGTTTTATTACCAATTGTGGACTTGGTGATTTGTTGAGCAAGAGAAGCTTTCTTCAATTTTTGTTCATAAGTAGTGTCAATAGCGGCACATTCACTACGAACGATGGATGATTTTTCAATTTCGTATTCTTCGTCTGCCTTCAATCTGATTTCCTTAGCCTTTTCTTGTGCTTCCTTTTCGATGAAAGCCTTCATCTTGCGGAGCTCCGCAGAAACCTACTAGTTAGTATATCTAAACAATAAAATACTTTAGTTGAACCGCTGAATACCTATTTGAGGTAAGATGGGTTTACAAGTTGGTATTCTTAGCCGAATTTTGGGGGAATTGAGTGCCAAACTTTAGTTTTATCCCATTTTCAAGTAATGGAGAATCCTAAAATGTAATCATTGCTCTCACGTATTATATCACATACCTGATCATCAGTTAAAGACATTTTTTGAGTAAACCGTTGTAAATTATTGTTCGCTTTCTTATCGATTAAGGAGTGAACGTATTGGTGAAGGCACGTTGGATTTGGGGATTTGGCCGAAAGCAAAAACCTGCATGTATGACCTCCCCCCCCCCCCCAGTGCATTAATATATTTACAATGTATAAATATACATATACATGTATGCAGTCGCACCAACATTGCAACACTAGATTTCAAATTCACTAACAATATTTACGATTAATCAAAGCTGAACAGTAAGTTTTATTTCTATTTAATAAATACATTTTTTCACTACTGTTAAATCTGTAAAAAACTTGGCATAATAAATAAGACTATGACTTCTAAATGACTTTATCAAAGAAATTTTTGGCAAGCTCAACTCCCAAAAATGTTGCTGCATTAGCAGGGAAAGAACGTGCTAAAGCAGGTCCTACACCTGGGAAAAATGCTTTGATACCCCCAGAACGGTAAATACTTTTGGTAGTTTCCACTATAGAGACCGAAACGTTCGACAGTTGTTGTTTAGATTTAATAGTATCAATTGGGAAAACACCCAACCACATGGCTACACCAGCAAAACCACCAGCGGTCATGATGGCAAACAATGACATATCTTTACCAGGAGTCAGTAATTTTTCCTTTAAGAATTCATAAGTTGCAAAATATAATGCAGATCCTGGACCATCACGTGCCAAAGTAGCAGCTGAACCTTTGAAAATAGATCTAACACCACCAGTTTTATACATTTCCTTAATGACAGCTCCCATCAGAGGCTTTTCACCTTCAGCAACTTGCATCATAACCTTGACTCTTTCGAAAGGAGCAGCTACTAAAGTGGTGGGGATAGCAGAAATGAAACCAGCAGTTGATATTTCTTTGATATTAAAATCTTTGGCATCTTTGCCTGTATAACTCCCTACTAATTTTTTACCCATATCGTAACCCCAAAATGATACTGCAAACATTGGGGTGACTCCGATAAGTGGTGGGAGAACACCACGATATAAACCTAAAGGACCATCTTTAAGAATAGTGTCTTTAACACATTGAACAGATGATTTGTAAAGTCCTGTTTGAAGACGAACTTTAACTAAATCAAAAGGGTGACCGGTTAAAACAGCACTAATATGTTAATATGTATTCAGGTTAAAATTAAAATAAAAAGCAGTTAAAAAGCAACTACAGTTGTTAATTGTTCAAATGGTTTCAAAAATCAACGAATTCAAATCAATTAAAACTAAACCAAGTTCATTCTGTTGATACATACCAAATACCACCGAATCCACCAGCGCTAAAGGATTTAACGTTATCAATGAGAACACTGTCAACTTCTTCCATCTTTAATAAATACAATAATATAAAAAAAACTAGTTAATTAAAAAATTCTGGGGAATGCGCATTTTTATACTTTCATAAGATCAAAACAGCCTCGGGAAATTTTACCACTTGGTTGCCAATTCATTTCAGGTGTATAATATGAATAAAGAACATCATAGTGAGCACGTTTTACAAGTTTCTTTTAAATAAAAAGACTGAAACGATCCATTCGATATGTATATGTAAGAATCTACTTATATTTACAAGATAGATCTGTTCCTTTTCTTTGTATTAACCCATTAATTAGGAAGTGGTGTTTTTCTCAATTTGACTACTTATTCTCAAAAATCTTATGCTTTAGTGCATGTAACATTTTGTGGGGAAACGCACCAGTAGTTCCTCGGCACATTCACACCTGGTAGCCGATCGAATATAAAGTTTTTAAATGTTAAGTACCTACATATTATTTCTGTATAATGATCAACTTCCAATGAATTGTGTAAAGTTTAAAGTGCATTGTATTGTTAATTTGTGATGTGACAATATTTTTACACATTGTATTCGTTTGTTTGCTGTTCATCCCCATTCCTCTTAAACTATACATCTACTTAAATCTTTAAACTCTATGGTTAGTCTCATATCTTTTGCCAAATTATCTAATCTTGGAAGAAACTCTTGTTTGAATAAAACATTTTTGATTCGATCATACATATTTTTCAATAAGTTCTCTGTTTCTAAAAGATCATCATCAAGCTCTTCCATATCATTATCATCACCTTGTATTGAATTATTCATATTATCATTATTATTATTGTTGTTGTTGTTGTTGTTGTTGTTGTTGTTGTTGTCGATTTGTTGTAATGCCAAATATTTTGATACTAGATTTTCAAATTCTTCTGATGCTTTAACAAAGACAAATGCAACATCTAGAAGTTCATAGATTTGTGTAATATAGCTTTCCCTGGTATACTTTCCAGTTTCATTCTCGTCCAATAATTTACATTCAACTATAGCTCTCAAATATGACGTATGCATTTGAATAATATCATCGATAGTTAATTCATTAACATTGTGCTCTATAAGTCGGTAACCAGATTCGGTTATATTCTTCTGTTTTAATGACAGAATAAATTCCGATTGCGGCTCCAATACTGTTTCAAATACATTGCTATTCCCAACTTGTTCCAAAGGGATTTCCGATTTAAACAATTTCTTGACAAGTAAATCATTAAATGATTTATTAATGATATTGTACAGAAGATATTGAATAATTGTCGTGAAAAATGATACTATTCTATTTTGAATTATACTGATAACATTCAATGATTTGGAAAACCATATTTTATGTATATCTCTAGCTGAAAAATATGCATTAATATCCTTTTTTCGTATTTGACGAAGTTTTTTCACATCTAATCTAATTTTTCGTAAATCATTTTTAAATAAACTCGAAATTCGATTCGATCCTAGATTAAGTAAAAAATTCAAATTACGTAGTTTCCATAGGAAATTAAACATTTTAAGGTATCCAACAATACTTGAATTCAATATATGTTCAAAGGGTAAATCATTGATTTTGTATTCTAATGTAAAGACTTCCCATCCAATACTTCCACCAGATATATCTAGGATACGTGAGTCTAAACGCTCCTTCAGTATATAGTTTTTAACTGACAGTGAATTAATTGCATCGACTAAAATTTGAGTCAATTGACTTGAAGTTAACAGACTTGATGGTTCATTTAATAATTGAGAACCTTTTTCAAATAAGCATTCAATAAAATCATTCGATTCCATTAATAGGTATTTTTTGAAATTTTCCAAATGTCTAAACATTTGGCATTTGCCTTGAATAACAAATGTAAAGTAATTGACCAATTCTTTAAATTGTTGATTGATTAATAGATGAAGTGCAAATTTAGGCATCAGTTGAAGACCCAGAAATCTCTGAAACACTACATTGGACCATCTATCCATATAGGAATTAACCCAACGAATCTCTTGACAGTATTTATTTAGAAAAATCAATAATTTCCCAATTTGATAAATTTTATATCCAATATCTTTGTCCAAAAATCCCGGGATTTTGTCTTTACTAAAAATAATAATATCTTGGAAATTAGCAGCTTCTTCGAAAGTTATGAAAAATTCTTGACTTATATCTATTAATTCTCCTTTTATTACCCAATGTTCTAAGATTTCAAAAAATGGTTGCATAGTCAGGTCTAAGGCTTTAATGGCCAAATTTTTAACTTGTAAATCACCAAATTTCAGATATGAATAAATGGTACCCATGAGATTATCACTACTTTGAAGCGTATAAAGAATTCTCAACTTGCAAATAGATGGGAATATACCCTGGTATACTGAAAGAACCAGTTGTGGATTTTGATCAAATAAATTATTGACATCAGAAACATAAGATTCAAGTTCTGAATCTAAGAAACGATGGAATGCAGCTTTTAAAGGTGAATTGTTGGTTCCTCTTCTAGAATCTTCAACGATATGTTGAAGCTTTTTATATATTAATGCAGGTTCCACGATTTGGTAAAATAAACTTATATATGAATGATTCATCGTTGTAGGTAATGATATAGAATATTCATTTGATGAAAAGGTAAATATTTTCAGATCTAATCCTAGTAAGGTATAAGATAAATATGGTAAAATTTTATCCTCTGATAGAGACTCGTAAAATGGTTCCATGGCTTTGAATAAAGTAGTTTGCTTTATTGATCGAGCTGGTACTGTGGAAGAGCCTTGGAAAGGCGAGGAGCTTATGGAAGATGCTATGGGATTTTCAAATACTGTATTTTGATTAAGATTATTGCTTGAATTAATACTTTGGTATGTTGCATTTTGATACATCAAATGAGCACCTCCACTTTTATAATCTCTAATTTTGGACTGTGGATGTGGTTGAGGATTGATATGATGAGACCCTTGATGTAAAAGCTGATGCTGCTTTGCCAAATCGTACATACAAACAAATAATGAAGCCACTTGTTCGATGGGTAATTCGTAAGCCAATTTTTCAATTATCAGATGAAATAAGGCCCAGTCTTGTGCTCGTCCCACGTTTATGAAATGTTGTTTAAAATTGGCAATGATTGGATCAATATTATACAGTTTGAGCTTAATCGTTGATCTCAGCGTTTGGGTTTCTAATTCTGTGGCCAACGTATTCAAATAGTTCTCACCTAGCTCTGGAGGAATCAAAAGTCCCAAGAGTCTTCTTGTATACCCTCTTATTATCTGCTCTTTGTCTATCGACATGTATTGTTTACCATTTGTTTTCAGTTGTTTTTGTTAATCCTGTATGCGCACTACGTGAACTCATATAATCGCGTATCATCGATAATTAAGATTTATCTGTGGTGCATATTTGTTTGAAGTTTACAGTACCGAGATTAATTTACGATTGGTATTATACAAAAATGTACATGTATTAATTGGTAATTAATTTTTTTATAGGAAAAACCTTAATGTTATAAACAGTGGGTGAAAAAAACCTATGTAGATGGGGGGGAGAAAAAAAAAAATGTCTGTCTTAAACTTTGACACCAGAGGAAGTTTCAAGGAATGGGATAAGAGGATCGACCACATTTTTATTTAAGTCAGAATCTTTCAAAGCCAATTGTTCTTGTGTCCAAATATGTTGCACTTCTGGGGAACCTTCTCCTACACCACAATGACCCCCAACGGCTTCCCAATCTTTGATTCTGCGCAAGTTAAGTTCGGAGAAAATTTTATCCAAGGCATTAATGAGTTTATCAGCGATTTCTGGACCATGACCAGGAGTTGCTGTAACACGGAGTCTTTCTTGTCCAATAGGGACGGTTGGGAAATTGATAGCTTGAACGTAAATATTATATTCTTCCAATAATTTATCCAGTACTAATTTGGCATCAGCAGCATTCCCAATAAGGATAGGAACAATATGAGAAGGGTTAGGAATAACTGGGATACCTCTTTCAATCAAGGCATTTTTCACGTATCTGGTATTTTTCTGTTGGGCAATACGATCTTGTAAAGTCTGTCTTTGGTATCTAATAGCTTCTGCAGCACCTGCCATTATTGCTGGAGGCAATGAAGTTGTAAAAATAAAACCTGCGGCATAAGAACGAATCCAGTCAATCAAGTTTGCCTTACCGGTAATATACCCACCAACGCAACCATATGCCTTACCAAGGGTTGCAGTCACCATATCAATTCTCAGCATAACTGTGGTAAAATCTGGGGAAGCAATACCTGATTTCAATTGGGCATCAAAATCCAAATGTTCAGCGACTCCAGCCCCATGAGGACCATACATACCAACAGCGTGCACTTCATCAAGGAAAGTAAGAGCACCATATTTATCAGCCAAGTCACAAATAGCTTCAATAGGAGCAATGGATCCACACATAGAGTAAACAGATTCAAAGGCAATTAATTTAGGGGTAGATTTAGGGTATTGTGCCAATTTAGCTTCTAAATCAGCTAAATCGTTATGTTTAAAAATATGCTTTTTAGCACGAGAGTTTCTAATTCCTTGAATCATAGAAGCATGATTCAATTCATCTGAAAAAATAACCAAGTCTTTAATTTTTTGACCAAATAAAGATAAAACAGCATCATTTGCTACAAAACACGAAGAGAAAACAAGAGAAGCTTCATGCTTATGAAGAGCAGCCAACTCTGCTTCTAATTTCATAGCTAGCATATTGTGACCAGCAATATTTCTGGTACCACCAGCACCTGAACCATATTTGTCAAGAACTCTATGCATCTCTGCTATAACTTTTTTATTATTACCCATTCCCAAGTAATCATTAGCACACCAAACGGCAACTTTATCGGATTCTTTGCTTCTATGAGCATGTGGGAACTCTTGGGCCAAACGGTTAATGTTGTTGAAAAACCGATAAGATTTATCGGAACGTTTCTTGGCAAGTTGACTAGAAAAAGTTCCAGAGTAATCAAAGCTAGCTTCATTGGATTGCACAGTGCTCACAGATGCTGCTCTAGCTGCTGCGGCTGCTACATCAGAGGCTAAGTTAATAGAAGCCTCAGGAATAGAGTTTTGCTTTAATCCATAAGAAGTTTGGGTAGTAGAAGCTGCTGTAGCGTTAACTGGTCTTGAAGCCTGTGAGTAAGCTCTAGAACTACCATTAGACAAAGCCATGGACATAAAAGGACATTGACCTGCTTGAGATACTAAACTCTTAGAAGACAGGAGCAGACGAAGGGCGGAAGCTGATGATGCCTTAACAAAGGGGCAAATAGCGACAGAGGCACGAGTAAGAGACTCCATTTTCCTCAACTGATTAATTTAATAGAGTGCTTAAAGAAGAAAAATTTTTGCAGCGAAAATTAGAGGTTTTCTGCGGTTATTTTTCCGTCCATTTAATCTGCAAAGTATATTTTTTAATTTAAATTAGTAATAATATTATTTATGAAAAATTATATATATGCTGTACTTTTTCTTAGTTGCATGGAACGCGGATGTAAAGCTCATTTAGGATATTAAGCGGATCAATAGAATGAGAGCTATTCCAATCTATGCATTGAAAACAAATGATGATCTGATATAATGTGATTTAGGTAGACTTGATTGCAATATGAAGTTATTCATATGTTGATCTAGATCATGTATCAAATCGAATGGATGACAAAGTCATTTTTTTTTTTGCACCAGTATAAGCGGTAATTACTTTGTTTGAGCAAATGCTTGCCTAAATTGGAATTTTCAGAATTAGGCATTGAGCATTTCAACACTCTCAAAAACATCTGAGTCATTTCGAATACCCCACGGTTTCCAATCATCATTTTTACAAATGTCAAGTATATGAATAAAGTGGTTTTAAATTTTTAGTCGAAGAAAAATATATTAGTTCAACAAGTAATGTGATCTTCATCAATATAAATCAATTGATCAATTGTTTAGACTAGATCTATGCACTTGTAATTATGAAAAAATAATCTCTTTGTTTGGATTGTTGCACCTCTTGTTATAAATAATTTTATTCTGAAGTTTGAATAGATTTTAGACATTACATATATTATACATAATATTGTATATATTCATTTTATAAAATATGTTAATTGAACAAAAAAATAACAACCGACCTCGGTGAGGGTCGAACTCACGATCTTGAGATTAACAGTCTCACGCCTTAGCCAACTTGGCCACGAAGTCTTTTGTTATAAATGAAATTATGATGCAATAATATGAATTGTACATATGCTTATGAAATAGATATAAAGATTGTAGATTACATTATTATATATGAAATTAAGCGCAAGATTATCCCAACAGATTGTATACATATATAAATATATATATTTATAATAGTATATATGAAGAAAAGCATTCAGCTGTCGTATTCTTTTTTCAGAAACTTTACTACAAGGTGAATGAAACCCTTAAAATACATTCCCAATTGACCATAATACTATATATATATTAAATGATTAAATAGTTTATTCGTCATCTTCTTCTTCGTCAGCGACAGAGTAGAATTGCAATTGGTATTGGTTTTGCTTGACAGAAACAAATCTAATCCAATCTCTGATTTGGTTCTTCTTTAAGTATCTCTTAGAAAGGTACTTTAAGTACTTACCAGAGAACTTGGCGTTGGCAACAATAACAACCTTGGAACCTTCTTCAGTGACAGAGATGTCATCACCTAAGTTACCGACAATGTTGTCAACCTTGATGTTTTCAATCAAGAACTTGACGTAGGAAGATGGGTCAAAGACACCGTTTTCAGTTGGGGCGGAAGTGTCAACGACGAACTTCTTAGCAGCCTTGGTTTTCTTGGAGGTCTGTTCTGTTAGCCTACTGCACTATTAACGAGGGAAACTGAAAAATTGTTTCCCATTCATTATGTATGAATTAACATTCGTTAAAGACAGCATAGCCCAGAACGGGTTTGCAATTTCTATGAAACAGTGACAACATCAGGAAATCTATATATATATCCCTGATTCAAAGCACTTTACAAACCCGTCAAAGGGAATGCTACCTAACGGTGGTTTATACGTACGATTGGAGCCATTATGATTATTGATTAATGATGAAAAAAATTATGCGTGAAAATTTAATAAAACTTTCGCAGTGCACCAGCGACGACTGTGGGAGTGTGTGTGCGTCAAAAAAGTACTGCGTGTAATCTAGCTTCTTGAAACTTTGCGTATACCAATTTTTTTCGTGAGCGGATGAAAGTGTATTATATGCAAGAATATGACTTGCTTAAATATATTGTATCACGTGAGATGTTAGGTATCAGCCCTTGTACATCTCTCTTGTTTTCCTGTCTGAAAATGGTCGTTTCTTCAAACTGTGAAGGATTCCATATTATGACTCTGAGTCAATTAAGTGTGAAAAATTACTTATTTCGCACGGACTTTTCCGAAACAGATGTGACTCAATATGACTCCCCATGATTCAAATTTAGGTTCGTGATTCAACGTCTCAACCCAAAAATGGTTGGGGGGTCCCTTTTTAAAAAAATTCTGCCCAATTATTTTAACTTAATTTCAAATTACCAAATATTCTAATCTTCAGTTATGAATCGTTCAAGTGTACGTGGAATTGCTTATGCTAAAAAACTATTATCTCCTTCACCTTCTAAATCATTATTAGCAAAAGAAGTGGTTGATAACTCTATTAAATTTAACGTTAATACATATTCTATTAATAGGGAAAATGTTATTCCACCTATTAAATTAGCAACTTCAATTGAAGAGCCGATCAATTCATGGACAAAAGACCAAATAAGGGAAATTTATAACACTCCATTGATGGAATTAACTTTCCAAGCTCAATTACAGCATCGCAAATACCATGATCCAAGTGAAGTTCAATTATGTACTTTGCTTTCAATTAAAACTGGAGGTTGCACTGAAGATTGCAAATATTGTGCTCAATCTTCAAGATATGATACTGGTACAAAAGCTGAAAAATTAATTACCATTGAAAAAGTTATGGAAGCAGCAAGAATTGCTAAAGCCAACGGTTCTACTAGATTTTGTATGGGTGCTGCTTGGAGAGATATGACTGGTAGGAAATCTGGTTTGAGGAAAATTTCAGAAATGGTAACTCAAATTAATCAGGAATTAGGTTTAGAGACTTGTGTAACTTTAGGTATGGTTGATAAAAAGCAAGCTCAAGATTTGAAAAATGCAGGTTTAACTGCCTATAATCATAATATTGATACTCTGAGAGAGCATTATCCCAATGTTATTTCTACAAGAAGTTATGACGATAGATTGGAGACAATCAAAAATGTTCAAGAAGCTGGTATAAAAGCTTGTACTGGGGGTATTTTAGGATTGGGTGAGACTCCTGAAGATCATGTATCCTTCCTTTACACTTTGGCGACCATGGAAAACCATCCTGAATCCTTACCTATTAATAGGCTCGTCCCAATTAAAGGGACTCCCATGGAAAAGGAAATACTGAGTCTTCCCTCAAATCTGGAACGGAAACTTAAGTTTGATGCTATTCTTCGTACTGTTGCCACTGCAAGGTTAATCATGCCTAAACTGATTATTAGATTGGCTGCTGGTCGCTACACGATGAAGGAGCATGAACAATTTTTATGTTTTATGGCTGGTTGCAACGCTATTTTTACAGGTGAAAAAATGTTGACTACCATGTGTAATGGATGGGATGAAGATATTGCAATGTTGGAAAAATGGGGGTTGAAACCAATGAAGAGTTTTAAAGACAAAGAACTGTCTACAGATTATAGTGTAAAAGATGTCAACATTGAAAGCGTTGAAAACGTTGAAAGAAATGGTGATCTTGACAAGGTGAATGTTACTTCATTTACTTGATGCAACCTTTTTATTTTTTTTATGTCACATTTACTTTTTTGCACCCAAAGTGATACAAAAGATTTGAAATTATATACTAGAAAAGTACCATAATTTTTTTTAATAAAAAAAAAAAAAAGAAACATCATACTTTTAGTTTCTCTACGTAGAATAATATATTATTAATAGATTTAACTATCATCAAAAACACTCACACTCGTAGCATAAAATAACCTTCATTCCACAAAATGACACTTACTGTAATAGTAAGATTAATTCACAATCATGGTGAATTTTTTGTACATTTGAAGAGAATAAAAAAAATAAAACTTTTTAGTCTATTTTTAGTATGCATGCATCCTAATTTGGAATATGAGCAGTGATTGTTAATAGTTTATCTCAAAATAGATCGTCAAGGCTTGATGCATGTATGCTACTTACCAATGTGGAAATATGAGCAATAATTGCAACATCAAACCACTTAAGGAAAACTAAATTTTTATCTATAAAAGAACTGAGATTTTCAATCAAACTGATTTATTATTCATTATATCATTGCATTTCAATTTTCAATATCAAATAAAAACCATGAAGTTAGGTGAAGCTTTAAGATTAAAGATTGACTTAAGGAATAACCTTTCAACTTTGATAAAAAAAATCGAAAAAATTTCAGAAAGAAGAGAAGATCGAGATTTGGAGTTTGATGATGAAGTTAAAAAGCTAATGTTTAAATACCAGGCAGTTTCTAAAGAGTTACTAGAATTGGAAACAAATATTCTGTTGATTAATCTGACGTACAAACTTAAATACCCTTCATATTATGATAATGTTCAAAAAGCTCATTTGGTAGGCGAATTATTCTCTGATGAATTACCTGCTAAACTTGTTTGTGCTGACAAATATATTATCAATGCATTATTAGAAAGAGAAAGACTCAAGGACGATATTAGTAATATGAAATCAGTGTATCAATCTTGTGATACATATTGTTACAGTGACGACAAAAAATATATTTCTACTTTAGACCGAAAAAAATTACTGAAGAAAATTGATAGTATGAGTAAGTTTCTTCGTATCTTGGACAATAAAGTACAAGAAAATAATTGGTTAGTTGATTTTGAGAAGCCGGTCGAATCTAGTCAACCAACTAAACTTGATATATAGATAAATTGGGCATTCGGTACCTCTAAAGTTATTTAAGGCGAATATTGTTCACTACCCTAAATTGACAAACCTATTACTTTTACAAAGAAAACTGTTTCATCTACCCGACATAAATTTCAAAATTTATAACTTATTACCACTTATTGATTAAATAACTTTAGAGGGAGGGAGGGATCGGGGAACCCCAAAAAAAAAAAACTAAAAACTAAAATTGCATATTAATTACTACTAAAATAAAATAAATAAAATTAATGATGTGTAGTACTTTACTCGAGTGAATATAGTATATTAATATTCAGTAGATTCATTTAGTCATTCTCAAGGTCAGTTAAAAAGTCTTTTGAATTGTCAATTTGAAAACCTCCTGCTTCTTCTGCTTCTTGATCGTCATCCTTTTCACCTTCTTTGTCCTGCCGGAGAAATGGATTGGCACTATTAATAGCAGGAAGGCTAAATGATTCATCTGTGTTCACTGAATTCCTGCCAAAAATTGGAGTTGAAGTTATTTCTTGATCATCATCATATTTTATGGTATCGTAAGACTTATCATTGGATTCAAATGAATCTTGGTACATCCTTGGTGTTGAAGGTTTCTCAATGCTAACGTTTGAAGAATCTGGGTTTCTTCTCGCTTTCTCTTGCGTTGATTGAAATCCTAAACTTTCTTCGTTGCCATTATGTACTTGAGCTTTACTCAATATTATTCCTCCATTAGAATTCAAATTTATATATCCTTCAGCGTCTCTAAATTTCATATAATTAGACTTATCATTTTTTGCCGTCCTTTCTTCTTTAAAATCTGAGCTATGATCCTTTAATTCTTCTTCTTTTGGTACCACTTGATCTTTTTCATATTCTTTGTGCTCTTCCTCTTCCTCTCCTTCTTCCTCTTCTTCTTCTTCTTCTTCCTCTTCCTCTTCCTCTTCTTCTTCTTCTTCTTCTTCTTCTTCTAATATTGGGTTTTCAGGTAATTCACCTGCAAGTAAATCGGGTGAGACTGCCAATAGGGCATCCAATCCACCACCTTCCCATCCTTTACGTGCAATAGCCTCATGAACTTCTAACTGAGCTTTAACTAGAGACCCAGTTCTCGGTAAAACAAAATCATGCGCAAACCTTTCAAGCATTACATTAATCTCTCTATAATATTCATATTTTAATCTATCAATTTCCTCAACTTGCCTTGTCAAATCAGCCAAATTGTTTTTATAATTCAGTAAGTTCCTTGTCTTTTGTTTGCTCATTTTCAAATTAGCTATTTCCTTCATACGAAGCTCTCTCAGTCGTTCTTGAATTTCTTTTTCATAATATCTTTGATTTTCGTCATAATTTCGCCGTAATTTCTTCAATTCATTATCGAAGGGCTCTTCAAAATTCTGTAATAATAGCCTGGCCAAAATTTGTTGGTTCAGACTTATCATGTAATGTAAACCTGCTGCACCCATGATACCATCACAGACATCTTTCAGACCATATGAACTTACAGAGTCTTCTAATGCTTTCCCAAAATCTTCTGTAGCTTTCGATACCTGGTTTAAAGCTGAGCGAAGATTCAGAGCTCCTTCAATTAACAGTTTATATGTATCTTCCGTAGCTTTAAAATCTTTATGAGTAACAATATGGGTTAAGTCCAAAACTGAGGGCAGAAATGATGTAAATGTGTCTAATGTATTAAGTGATGTTCTACGATTAATTTGCTTAACTGGTGATTGTCTTAATGAAGACTTAATAGATGAACTCGCAGCTCCCTTAATGCTTGTTGATGTGCCACCAACTCCCTTAATACCTTTCGTTGACAGACTATTCATGAATGATGAGAACTCGCTAAGATGATCCGGAGTCTCTCTAACTTTTATGGGATCTGGTAGTAACAATGCGTCGTTTGATGACATTATCGTCTATCTAAAACTGCTTCTTTGTCCTTTTTCAATATTTGATCTGAGATAAAGAATGAAAACAGAAAAAAACATAAAAATAAAAGTAAAATACGATAGTTAAAAAAATTCAATGGACGAGTCCGGAGTCGAACCGGAGACCTTTCGCATGCTAAGCGAACGCGCTACCAACTACGCCACACGCCCTGTTAAAGGCGTGGTCCCTAGCAGGATCGAACTGCTGATCTTGGCGTTATTAGCACCACGCCTTAACCAACTGGGCCAAGGGACCTTTCCTTGAAAAACATTCCATGCAGAAATCATTTTCCTTTCAAATATTAATTGGAATAAGCATCCATTAGAATAAATTTAATTAATATTCAATATTTAAATAACTTATATACTTTCAAAGAAATCCCTTAACATTTTTAACTTGTTGAATAGTATCAATAACTGATTTTTTCAAAGGAACAAAGTCCCAACCTAGAGTTTTAATTGTGAAAGAATTATCCACTTTGGCAATTGTTGATGCAATGTTATCGTGAGCACCAGGATTCCCTATGGGGAGTTTTGCGTCTAATTCTGGGAATGCTTCATGTAAAATATCGACAATGGTTTGCAGACCAAATCTCGATTCTTGAATAATTAAGCGCTTCCCATAAGTATTCTTATTTTCAAAACCAGCAATATGAGCTTTTGAAACGTCTCTTACATCGCAAGCACCTCCTTGGAAATGAGGTATTTGATCGTCTTTATTTAATTTAAGTAAATTATTAATAAATTCTGCAGAAGTATTTAACACATCCTTGACTTCTGAATTATAAGCCTGTGGTCCAAAAACAAATACTGGGTTGATAGTAGTTAAAGTGAAATTTGGCTTTTCAGATTCAAGGAATTCCCAAGCTGCTTTTTCTGCAAAAGTTTTCAGACCTCTATAACCTGAAACTGGATCTTTTTTAGCTTCTTCCCAAGAGATTTCATTCCATGATTCTTCATTATTCACATGAGAAGGATCACTTTCAAGCTTTGCAGTACCAATGGCTGCATACAGTGAAGTTAAAACCACATGAGTAACTTGAGGAGCGAACTCCTTTATTGATTTTAAAATTTGCTTAGTACCTTGAACAGCGGGTTGAAGTAATTCCTTTTCTGGATCAGTTGCTTTGAAATGGAAGGGGGATGCTGTATGTAAAACAGTTTTAACCTCCGGGTGTTTCTTTAATGCCTCATCAAATGCTCCTTCTTGTTGAATATCTGGTACAATTTCGTAATTGAAAAGGTCACCGGCATTTTTCTTTAAACGATCTCCCTTTTCAGCCGATCTAACAGTCCCTATAACTTTGTAATTCTTGGAAACTAAATCTTTAACTATATGTTGAGCAATGTATCCCGTAGCACCGGTTAAGAATATAGTTTCAGTCATCTTTTTGCAATATTTTTTTATAATTAAATTATTAATATTTAATTTAACTTGAATTTGAGGGTGATTTTATACCTTTTTTGGGGATGTGGGGGTGTTGCATAAAAGAGCGCATAATTAACTGTATTGGGAAGCCACAGTTTAAAAGGGGAATTGGCGCAGATATAACTTCTGGTTGAAATTTGATATTTTTACTACGTTGCCTTGTAGTTTTGTTTGCAACTGTGTAATGCATTGAAATACTGTTCTATAAAAAATATATGGAATTTATAAGATTATATTTTTGATTCATAATTGGATTAGTAATTTCGTATATATATATATATATATATAAATCTACATATTTTTTTCCTTTCTCTATATTTTATTAAAAAAAAATAGTGAGTTCACTATAAACAACTTTAATCATTATTTGTAAAAATCATAAAACTATTCAGCCATTCGTTCAATTTCCTTTAATGCTTCTTTGTTCTTCAATAAAGCCATTGCTGCTCTTGTTTGAGCTTTTTTCTTCAGAGAATCAATACCAATTGCAACCAATGAATTTTGAACAAACAATTCACCTTTAAACTTATCATCTATGACACTGACTCTATATTCGGGGAAAATTCCTTTCTTGTTGAGTATCGCATATAACTCATTTTTAGCTTCGGGTAGAAAAGGTTGATATTCATTGGCAACAATTGGGAAATGGCCAATTTCAGGAGTACTTTCTTTGACTTTCAGTTCATTTCTATCCATTCCTAATCTAATTTGTCCGTATTTTTCCAAAAGTTCCCTATTTTCAAGAGCTTGCATGGCAGCTCTTAAACCAGCTTCTTTAGCTGAAGGCGCTTCTCCTTCACCTAGAACTTCATTGCCCATTTCACAACGAATTACAAAAGGCCGCCTAGCTCCATCTCCTACTTTAACTACTTTATATTGTGGATGGAATGCAGCAGTTCCAATAAGCAGGTATAAATCAGTTTTGGCATTTTTATTCACAGGCTGAATTCCTTCAATTTCTTCGTCAAATTCTTTCAATTTGTACTTGAAAATTTTATCCAACCATTCTCGAATAACAGTTAAATTCATTTTATGTTCAATTGCCAAAGCTCCTACGTAAGCTTCAAAAACGTCAGCGTAAATTTTTTGATTTCCCTGTTTTAAAATTACATCAGAAATATTACTTCTTAATCGTTTATCTAAGCCATATTCGATAGCAAATTCTGCAAGGGTCTTATTATTAACTAGGGATGATCTGATCTTAGATAAATCTCCTTCACTTGCATGGCTAAAACGATCATAGATAATCATTGTAACAACATTATTTAAAATAGAATCTCCTAGAAATTCTAGCCTTTCATTATGAGACGCTATTAATTCCTTTTGTGATAAATAAGTTCTATCATTAAGAGTAGATTTGTGTATGAAAACTCGTTCTAATAAAAGAGGATCACTAATTTGAGGCAAGGAGGGTACCTGATTACCGTCTTTTGATGATGATGATGATATTGTTGTTGATGATGCTGCTGCTGATGATGATGATGATGATGATGATGATGATGATGATGATGATGATGATGATGATGATGATGACGATGACCCTTCGTCTCCACTATCATTGATGTCGCATATAGATTTTTCTAAGGATGTTTTAGTATTAATATGAGACTCTACGGAACCTGCAACTATTTCATCAAAAAGCGGTAACCTTCCGGAGTTATATTGCAGTTTAAGTGCAGCTGCCAACTTAACAAGCAGATTTCTTTGTATTTCATGTTTAATATCTAAATCGACTTTAGACAGTTCTAATAATTTTTGTAATTTAGCGATATCTGGAGCTTCATTTATAATAATTCTTAATTGCTTTTGAAGTGTATGAGCACAATGTTCAATTTTCTTCACATCCACATGCCCAAATTGAATATCCTCTTGATTCAGGCATTCGTTTGCAAAATACGTCTCATGATCAGGAATAGAAGTATTAGTATCTTTCATTGCCATGTTAAACTTTTGCTTTTGTTTATCTTTCTTTTTTTGCTTTTGTTTTTGCTTTTGATCTTCTTCGATAGTATCACCATCGATTTGGGGTAAATCTTCTGCATCCATAACATTGAAACTGAGCTTTCTTTTCCTGGGCGTTTCCTTCTTTTTTATTTCATTAGATGATTTCGTTCTTTGTTCATGCCGCACATTTGTACTTGGTAAAAGTGTTGTAGAGTTGGGAACTTGAGAAATTGTATTGCCATGACCATCTTCATCATTCTGTCCTTTACCGCATGGCCTTGTCATATCATCGAATTCGTTTGCACTGGCATTCTTCAATAGGTGCCGTGCAAAGTCGTCTACTTGATAACCAGCCATCAACAGGGCTGTAATTAGATAAATTTACAGAGAGAGATAGTTGTAAGGGGCGGAGAAAAATAAAACCTGAGAGTATATGGCATCACAAAAAAAAAAGTCGCAATGAAAATGCATGGCGACTTACAAATTACGAAAAGTTACTAAACATCAATTTTGTAACTGCAATAGCACACCAGAGAACCAAAAATTAATTTCACGCATCCAGTATTTAGAACGCGAACCCTCAACTTGTCCCAGATTAATTTTGAAATATTCGATTTTTTTGTCGAAATCAATCGCATATGGGGTGCCTCCCCCCCCCCCCTCGCGGTCCATCTGCCCTCTTTCTCTCCTGTATATGTCAACAGAGATTATCAAGTGAGAAAAATAATGAGAGAGTGTGTTTCCATTTTTCCTGTACGCTATAATCTTTTCTTTGAATTTCCAATAATTTTTTCACGTTAGCATGTTGAGTCGTCTTACCCGTTTTGTACCTTCCATAAGAGCCAATATAAGCTGTCGGTCGTTAATCTGGGCGTCAGCTTACTCCACAGCTACTCCGGCTCCCGTTACTAAAGATGTTTCTTATATTTCCGCCCCAAATAGAAACACATTCAAGCATGAGTTCTCTAGAAAGACTTTTTTAGTTGATTACTACACCTATTTGAACCGAACTAACGAAATTGTACTTTTCGTACATCACAATAATCTTACTAAGACTGAAAATAAAAAGATCCGGGCTGATCTTAGTGATGCCGGTGCTAAACTTAGTCTTATTAGAAATTCCATATATGAAATATACCTTCGTTCTGAAAATGAGCTTGATCCGGCTGATAAGGAAACTAGTCTTAAGAATAAAGGTGTGAAACATCCTCTTGCACCACTTTTAAATGGTCCAACTGCAGTTATTACCATTGAAAAATGTGATCCTACAGTAGTTTCAAAAGTTCTCAAAGTATTGAAGTCAACTAATGAAAAATTATTTTTAATTGGTGCTAAAATTGATCAACAAGTATTTGATATTGCAAAAGTTGACCAATTTAAAGATCTTCCAACTAAGGAACAACTTCAAGCTCAACTTATGGGCACTCTTACAATTTTGGGTGGTTCCGGTTTAGTTCAAACTTTAGAAACTCCAAGCAAATTATTGTATTTGACCGGTAAGGAATTGACTAAAATGCAGCAAGATGACAAGGAAAACTAATTGCAAATAGACTTTAAGTATAATATGTAAATAGAAATATTGAACTATGTAGCTATATGTGTCAATCTATTATTGAAAATGAATCTTTATTTATCTTAATTTTATCCCATTTGCTTCTGTTAAGCTCTTTTTTTTTTCCTTGTATAATTCGCATTCACTTTTTCAATTTAATTTTCCAATTCTTCATCTCATCTCATTATCTGCAATAGTCTAATCTTGCCTACTGGCTAGACCCGAGAGTATAAGATCAATACAAATTGGGAATTTTCTTGTAAGTCTACTTCCAAATGTCACAAAAGGAAAGCGCTGAAACCAAGAGGAAAGCCTACCGTGAACAAAAGGAGGAAACTCGTAATATAGTTAAAAAGGCCAAATTCAATGAATCATCCATAACATTAAAAGAAGATAACACCGATCTTCCAAGGAAAAGATTCTATAGGCAAAGAGCACATTCGAATCCTTTCTCCGATCATCGCTTAGAATACCCTAGATCTCCTGACACCATGGACTGGTCTAAGCTTTATCCTAATCGAGCTGATTCACCTGTGGAAATCGCTGATATTGGATGTGGTTATGGTGGACTTCTTGTTTCTCTTGCTCGTGAATTCCCCAATACCAACTGTTTAGGAATGGAAATTAGAGTGCAAGTCACTCAATATGTAGAAGATCGAATCATTGCATTGAGAAAGAAACACGAAAATGATGAAGCTAATTTCCAAAATATAGCAGTATTAAGAGGTAATGCTATGAAATTTTTACCTAATTTCTTCTTTAAAGCTCAACTTTCCAAGATGTTTTTCTGTTTCCCTGATCCTCATTTCAAGCAAAGAAAGCATAAGGCTAGAATTATTACCAATACTTTATTATCTGAATACGCATATGTGCTTAAAGAAGGTGGTGTTATTTATACAATTACTGATGTAGAAGATTTACATCATTGGATGGTAAAGCATTTAGATGAACATCCATTATTTGAAAGGTTAAGTAAGGAATGGGAAAAGCAAGATACTTGTGTAAGATTAATGTGGAATAGCACTGAAGAAGGCCAGAAAGTGACTAGAAACAAAGGAAGTAAATGGATTGCTTGTTACAAGAGATTACCTACTCCTGAAGACTGTGAATAATGTAGTATGTAGTATTATAGTATTATAATTATATAATAATAATTCAAGAGTATAAGGTAGTAATCATAAATTGAAGGTTGCTTCTTTTTTTTTCTTTTTCTTTTTTTTATTGGTTGGTTATTTCTCTTTCCCTATTAACTACAATATTGAATACACTAAAACAAAGGTGTTAAATAAATACACTTACAAACTTGGGGCTGGAGGGTGAGCAGCTTCAACTTCTTCAACGGCATGCTTAATGTCAGTCTTTAATGGAGATGGGACATCAGGAAATTGAGAAGCACCAGAAGACTTTGCGGTTGATTCCAAATGAGTGTTAGACTTGATATTGTCAAAATCCAATTCAGTGTCAGCCTTATCAGCAGCAGCTTCCACTTTTGAAGTGAAAGTGGTGGAAGGAGTGCTGGCACCAACAGTAGATCCTGCAGTTCTAGTTGGAATCTTAGAAGAAATGAAATCACCAATTGGGCCAGTCTTCTTGACAAGATTTTCAATATGTGGAGAAACTTGCTTGTGAGCAACAGTAGTAAATTCAGAAGCCTTATCCTTAGCAATGGCACCATACTTGTGGACAGCGGCATCAATTTCCTTTTGATTAGCAAAGTAAAATGCTGGAACAGTAAAAGCAATGACAATTGAGGCAAATGCTAAAGTGTAAAGGGAGAACCAAGAGGTAACTTTGTACAAAATGTAAGCACCACCAGCAGCTTTCAAAGTATTTTCAACATTAGTGGAGAAAACAAGCTTTTGAACTTGTGGGAAAAATTCAGAAGCAGCATTACCAATAGCTGGTAAGATTTGTTCATTAAGCGCCTTACTAACAACACATGTGGAGCCCATACGCTTACTGACAATACCTTCACCGGTAACCAACTTAGAAGCGTATTCAATTGTGGCACTAGCTAATAATCCCATGTACGCCAAACGGAAAAAGACGTTTAATAAATTGACATACTTGAAAATAATAAGAGATGCAACAGCACCTCCAAAGACCTTACCACTCTTGATTGGGTCCTTCCAGGTCAACAAGGAAGTAACACATGAGTCTTTAGTTGAAGTAGATGTAACAGGAGTCGACATTGTTCACAATTGACCAAAAATATATCCTTTTTGAAAAGTGGGAAGGAAGAAAAAGATTTAAAAAATTAGCACGAAAAACTAAGGAGACAAAGGATCGAAAGATAAAAAAAAAATTGAATTAAATTAAATTAAAACTAACTATAATTAAAAAAAATAATTATTTTTTTTTTTTGAAAAACCATGGATCAAGATCGGAACGTCAGAATTTATTAAATCAAAGTATATTTCTCAATGTGTATATGATGTAATTAAGGTTAACATCGTAATCAAACTGATATCTTTACTCCCTTGGGGCCATCTTTACTTGAATAATATTATTGACCGAGCCAGATCATATCAGTGGTGGCGAATTTTTAGTTTGCGAACTAAGTCGTCACAAAGAAAACTTAGTGTGTGTGTGGTTTTTTTTTTTTTTTTTTTTTTTTTTTAGAGCTTCAGAGTTGCGTCTTCTTTTTCTTCTATTGCTGTAACTTGCTGATGCCAGTCACAAGACAACATAAAAGTCTCCTCATTAGGGACGACTATTACTTTAAAAAATAGGTTTTTGGCGTAGAAAATTTTTAAGCGTGAGTTTGAGTAATTAACATAAAATTATTCACTTTGATTACCATGTTCAATCTTCGAATTGAAGGTGACCATTCTAAACAATTTCATGATGACTCTGCCATTTATTTTATGCTTTTTTCCTTCCTTCCTTTGTTGTCTGTTTGTTTGTTTTTTTTTTTTTTTTTGCTTTTTTCTCAGGATCCCGGGTTTTTTCGATAGGGTGTATTATTATACAATTACGTAATACATTTAATAGGTAGTTACTATTTAAACTTGATCTCCATTAAGGCACTATAACCATTAATTTGTCCAGTTTCTAATGATGATGCGATCATTTTGAGATGTGCTTTGGTGTTATCTAAATAAAAATAGTCCTAAAAGCTCTTAATTAATACGTGGCCTATATTGCGCAATAAAAATATGACAGTAATTATACTGAAATTGCTCCATAATAGTAATGATTGCATGTGTATATTCATAAAAATGATGCTCATATTATTAATGCTTGCTAAATTCATTACTTGAATAATTAATAATTATTTGCTATTTAATATTTGCTATTTGCTACTTTTTTATTTTTAATTCAATTTATACAAAATTATAGAATGTTTATGTGTGTTTTTCTAGGAACAGAGAAGGGGAGACTCACCAAAGGTCTTTTTCCGTGATATATATATATATAAATATATATATATTTACTTTTTCTTTTTTTTTTTTTGACATCCGTAATTTACTTAAGCCAAACTTATCATGATTTGTTTTCAATTATTTTTGTTTATTACCTCTTTCAAATAACCCTTACATCCACCCATTTGAAAAACTCCAAAACCTTTGCTGAAGACGACTATGTGTTGAATTGTTTTCTAGAACTATTGATTTTGATTCTTCATTTTTGAAAAAGCTTTCTTTAACTCACTTATTATATGGTTCAATTGTTTATCTATTTATTTATGTTTTTTTAAAAAATTGGGCTCCTATTGTGTATAATGTGTTTTGCACAATTACATATATTTAATTTTATATTTGACAAATTTAATCGAAATTGAATTGAATTTGCAACACTGGTAAATGTTACGAAAACATAACACCAAAACAGCTTCAAATCTGGATGTTGTACAGGTAGTAAACAATTCTAAAGGTAGAGGTTCCATTGTAAAGAGGGAAGTCAATTCTGGGCAATTGTTAAGTCAATTTAGACCTACCATAAGTTCAATTAGGCTGCAACATTTTTTTGCTGCAAAATCAACTTTTTGCCAAAATTGTCTTGAGATAATCAGTCTCGATGTTGACATTGTACCTATATCTGTAAGTGATCATATCTCTAGCTTACCTGATAAGTCCTTGGCTACTTGCAGAAATTGTGGTGTTTTCAAGTATTGCTCTTACTTATGCTTTGTAAACCACTATTACTCTATACACAAAGATGAATGCAAAATTTTCCAAAATTTATTTTCCAATGGCTATACTAATATTGATGAAACAACTTCATTATTAATTCAGTTATATTTAACATGTAAAACCAATAGAGATATCTCTAAAAAAATACATTCTTTGGTATCTCATTCGCAGAAATTTAGAGACAAAACAATTGTTACCATTATGGAAGAATCCTGTAAGGAAATTGCTTCTGCAATAAATCAATGTTCCATGGATTCGGAGATTGATTTTAATGAAATTTTCAATTTCCTATGTATCATTTTGGTGAACTCTAATGCTTTCATAAATTCTAAATTTGAAGTGATTGGAACAATGCTAAGCGTGGAATTTTCTTTGATTAACCATTCTTGTACACCAAACTTTACTGTTATAACTAATGAATCAAGCACGATATCTTTAATATCAACGCAATTAATTCCAGCAGAGGGTGAATTATTTACTACGTATGTTGATTCAACGCTTCCTTTCTTATTAAGACAACGTATTCTACAAAATCAATATTTTTTCAATTGCAAATGCAAACTCTGCAAACTGAAATACGATGTCTTTTTTTCATATAATTGTCCTAAATGTAATTTAATGCTTTTGGAAATGAGTTTTACCATTCTTTTAAGTGATGAATCCTTACAAGAGAAAAAATGTAAAAGTTGTCAACAAATAAGCACAAAGGAAGTATTAACCAATGCCAGAAATGCTCATAAAAAATTATTCATATCAATTTTAACTGCATTGACACTGACTCATAGTGAAGTTATAATTAATGATGATTTTTCAAATTTTACATTGGATGATCTATTAAATTTAACGTCTTCCATTAATTTTGAGTCCCTTGAAATTGAAAATGAAAAACAATATTCTTATTTTAAAACCTTGTATTTCAAAGTTATATCTAATAATATTATCCCCATATATTGTTTCCCATGTTTGTCTGTTCTACATGCTTTAGCAAATTATGTAAGTGATAAAAGATCTATCGAACATTTAAAAGCTTCAATGTATTATGAGGTTAATATAGCAATTTTAGGTGAGATTTCCGTTGACCTTTCTCAATCTTCAGTAGGGCTTAGTAAATACTTAGGTGATCTTAGCTCGAAAATGATTGAAATCAATGAAAAAATGTTAATTGCAAATGAACCAATAGATCCGGAACTTTCAATTATGTATTTCGTTTGTGCTACTTACTTTCTTGCTCAAGCGATAAGTTATCTCAAAGAAAGCGAATCAAGAAATTGCCAATGGTATAAATCCGCAGAACAAATTCTAATTCAAAAATCAATATCCATTACAACTTTTATGAAAAAACATGAATCACTGATTGAAAATTTTACCCGTTGGACATCAAGGAAGTCGTATAATGATAGTGATTTTACACCATATTTAAGAAAATTTTTTTCCTACTATAATATCCCAATAAAGAAAAATAAAAAGCTTCAGTACGTTGACCGACAGTTTTACGAATTATTTAAACCAAAAGTATTTACATGCTATCCTATTCTCTAATTGGAAAATTAATAAGTTGCATAAATATATGAAAATAAAATATTATATATATATGCATATCAATTTACCGTAATGTATACACCACCGCATTCAACACTTTATCCATAATTATTTATAACTTTCTAATACAACTGTGGAATCCTCTTCCATGATTCCTTTCCCGAAGAAATCACATATAACTTTAAACCTATCATCTTTCTCATGTAAGCTTTGTTCAAAGAAAGCTAACTCTTCCTTTGCCTGGAATTGTTTTGCTTTCATGCTACGTATATCTTCTAATTCATTGGCACATAAAGGACATTCAGAGTTGTTTTGATTATTCAGTTTTAAAGCACTGGTGGAGACAACAGAACTTTCATTGAGGCACCTTTGATGATAGGAGTGCGCACATTTAAAATGCAGCACCGGGAAATCTAGTTTAAGCTTACAAGCTGAACATTTGTTATTCAGAATTATAAAAGGCTTTTCAGCCAAATCAGTTAGTTGTTGACCATATTTTGTAGATTCTTGTTCATAAGATTGTATAAGTTTTTGATTATTGAAAATTTCTTTATCTTGAGTTTGAATATGATCAATTAAGAATTTTTTTATCAATCCAATTTTAGCAAACTCTGTTGATGAAAGTATTTGAATAATTTCAAGAGGTGAAGCTAGTTTTGACGATTTCACTTGTTCAATTACCAGCTGCAAATCATTTTCACTTACTTGATCAAAGATCTCTTTCTTAGATACTATAAATTTAAGAAGAAGTTTGTAAAGTCCCGGATTAGTATCACCATACTTCAATGCAAGCTTGAAGCATCCTTCCACATTTCCTAATATTGCCTGTAGTCTGAAAAGCAGTTCTTCAAAACCACCCACTTCTTTAGCAATAATTTCTCCCCCTGTAAAACCGTAAACTTGAGATATAAGTAAAAGTGATGATTTATTTAAAAGTGTAGAATAATTATCAATTAATTCTAAAGCCTTCTGTTTCCAAATATCATTCGCTTCCTTTTGACCCAAATCAAGATACATTTCGAAAAGAGTCATGATTAATTCTGATTTATCAGCATCACTACCTTGGAATTTATCAAATGTATCAATGCAAGCTTCAAGGAAAACTACAAATTCATTTGGATTATTAATGAATGAACGGAAAACTAGTGATGCACGTGGAGGGAGATAAGTTGGTTCACTCAGAATAGGAGTTTCATTTTCAGTTTTTTCACCAGACTCAGAACCAGAAAAATATGCCACAAAATTTTTATAGGAATTTATTGGGAAACTGGAATCTTCCACTGGTTTTGATTCAATTTTCAAATCATCTCGAGGTGAATATTTACCGGTGAAGACATTGATCAATAATTTTGTGGTTTCTAAAGGTAACACATCCAACAAATCTTTGGAATAATCGATTAATACTAGTAACACTTCATCCACCGTTAATGAACAGATATATTCAAGACATGCTTTTGCCTCATGTAAATAATTTAACTGTATATCAACAATATCTCTTGGTTGGTGAAGTTTCTTCAATAATTTAATTACCTGATGATAATAACCGCATTCTTTGAAAAGATTGATAATTAAAGGGAAATTTAAATCAGCAATTTGAACTTTTGAAGAATTGTTATCATCCAAATTTAACTCATCAATAAATTGGTCAAGCTCTTGTAATTTTTTCAACTTACAGTAACAACAAAGAAGTAACGTCAAATGATCATTATCAGCCAAATTAAGGGTATATAATTTGAAAAGAAATTTAGTTAAATTGGTAATATTCAGAACATCTTTAAATTTAGTGATTATGTCCATAATAAAATCAGCCAATTTTTCATTTGATTCATTTGAATCAACAAGCTCCAAGCTTTGACTGAAAACATCAATAGCTTTATCCCATTCTTGCAATTCACACAAATGTTCACCATGGTTTTTACGAATATCAAATAAAGTCGAATTCGATAGATTTGCTTGTTGTGCTAATTTATAAGCAATATCATAAAGGTGACGCTGTGAAAGTATTTCAATTTGTTGATTAATTGATTTTTCATGAATTTTATAAAAAATTCCATCAGTTGATAAAATATATACGTCACCCCAAATAGAGATGACGTTAGATATAGTAGCATTGGGGAAATTGACTGATAATGATATATGCTTATTTTTCATATCAAAAATTAATACTTTTGATTGTGTAGAAGAATTTGAAGATAATGAAAGTGAAGTTTGTGGAGTTAAAATCATCAAGTAATTTTCATCAAACGGATAAATGAATTTTTTTTCCATATTCAATACAATCGACTGAGTGTTGGTAAAAGGGGAATAGTACTTTATCAGATCCAGATCTGCCACCATAAGTTGTTGCAGTAATGGATCAATTGACAGACAATTTACATCAGCACCTGATTTTTTCAGTAATATACGACTTGGTCTACCATTGTTCCTACCTGTAGTGGAAAAAGTTAGAATTTTCGAAGTCGTGGTAACGAAAAGAGTAGTATCCTTTTGATTGAAGTGCACCCCTGTAACAGGATCCAGAGACTCGTAAATCAATCTTTGCTTAGAACCTCTATCTCTTAATAAATCACCTCTGATCAATATAACTTTACCATTGGCATAACCAACAGCAACACAAGATAAATCAAAATTAAAATCAACTGACGTAATGGGGAAATTATTTTCCCCATTATTTATTTTAACTTCAGTTAGATATTGATACTGATCTTCATCAGTGTGAATGCTTTTCACCTCTTTATCATCATTGAATTCAATTAATTTACGAATATCCCAAAGTTTCAAAACAGCTGGGTATCCTTGTCTCTCGGCCAAAGTAACAAGAAGATCCAGTTGGGTAACTGAACTCATGTAATGAATCTTATATTCAGGGTTATAGGCAAAGAAACTTTTCAAAAGTTTCAATTCCTTACTTATCACTTTAACAAGGCAATTTTGTACTGCTATTATAAGGTACAGATTAGTGCCCGCGACGGCCAGTAACGTAGAATCTGAGTATAACGCATCTTCAGTATGAAGATTGGGATCCAGTATGGGCGTTAAATTGAACAATTGGAACTGTCGCCACTGATCTGTCATGGATTCAAGTTATCTTGTAAACTGTGATAGCTAAACCTGTATATATAAATAAATGCCTGGGCTACATTATTATTATTTTCATTATTATTATTATTCTTATTAATTTTTTATTTTTCTTTCTTTTTTTCTTCGTAGTATGATTTTTTATTTCTTTACTAATATACCTCTATATTATAAATATTAAAAAAAATTAAAACAAGAATTTGTTCGTTTGAGCATGTCATTGACAAAATCAAACTCCATTTTTGGTGCGTGCATGGTGGGTTCTCAATAGACAAACAATTTCCGACGTGTTTGGAAATTTTTAAGTTCAAGTCAACATGGACAACGAACCCGACCATAAAAAACCATTATCAAGTGATATACCAACCACATCTGGGGTTCATGGAGCATCATTATTGAATCAAACGCCTACTGCCACCTCTGCAGCATTACCTTTGGCTGCTAAAGACCATTCAACGTCTCAAATTTTATCAAATGGTGGGCAAGCGCAATCTACTCAACAAATACCACTTACTAGTTATTCACAACCAAATTCTAACCTAGGCACTTTACAATTACCAGAAACAAATACTGTTAGTGTACCCGGTTTGGAAACTCAACCACAAATGAATTCGACTACATCAGTACCTTCGTTAACGTCAAGTTACGAGAATAACCCACCTCAACCTACATTACCTCATGTGAATACAAGCTTGTTGTCACTGCCTCTGAAACCTTCACCTTTAAATCAACCGATATCACCTCAAATGAATCCTGTTGAATCATCTGCAGCAAAAACCATTGCTAGTCCATCACATAATTTTGCTCATGATTCTGCTCCAAATCCAGCACCTCAAAGTTCTTTAACCCAAACCTCTGTATCATCTAAAGTGGGTCAACAAACTACTCACATTCAATCAAGTGAACCTAATATTAGCTCAAGTTCTTCTAAAAATGGTGCTTTAGACAACATATTAAATGATGAAGATGCACAACGGAAGAAAAAACCCATTGGAGTTAATTCTCGTTTTGCTAAACATTTGAAAAAATCTGATGGTGAACCATTTTGGAGGAAAGATATTCAATATGATTTTCTTAAAAATCTTTTTGAAAATCCTAAAGCGGTATTTACCAATCCATTCCCTGATCCAGGAATCATTGGAATTGATAATCCTCCCAAGTACACTTTTGCAGATCTTTATGTACGTACACTTGCTGAATCAGGCAAATCTTCTAAAGTTTTAAAAGAACGTCTTTTAAAAGATACTGAAATGGGAATTTCAGTCGGGAAAGTCTGCCTTCTTGTTAATTCCGGTAGAATGAATACAACTATCAATTTTGTTCCTGAAATGAGACTGACCCTTAGAACATATCACAGTATTCCCTCATTACAAGCAGATCCAGTCCATGGAGGCCTGAAACCTTTACAAGATACGCCAAGATTGAAACTGATTCTTAAACTGGTTTGTGAAGGACAAGAACATCTAAAATCTCTCAATGATTTAATGAAAAACCCAACTCCAGAAAAACCAAATACAAATATAATTCAATTGATTTTCCTTTTAAGTAACCATTCTAGAGGGATCAAGTTCCTTCAAGAACCAAATGCCTTAAATAACAATTTCATGGATTTTTTTTTGAATGAAAAAATTCATCCAAAAAGTAGAGCTGAAAGATTTTTATGGTTAGTTTATACATTTTTGGAAACTTCCTTCACAGATGAAGAAGTTGCAAAAAACCCATTTGGACCACATATTCCAGATGAAGAATACATTCCAGATGACCAAATCATGATGTATGATCAAGATACTGCTTATGAAATAAAATTTTCTCAAGAAATGATTGCAACTCGACAAAGATATTTAAATGACGAAGAACATAACAGTACCCCTAAGCGTGGTAATAAGCTGAAAAAGGATAAAGACTTAGATGAAAATGAAGAAGATGATATCAGCGTAAGCAATACCAATAACCCTTCAAACTTAAGGAAAAGACTTCATTCGAGTATAGCTCTGCAACCGGCTTCGCAAGCCATAAATTCTACTGAACCTACAAATAATGGCAATTCCCATAGCACCAATTCTCGAAACTCAAATAAGAGCGAACTGTCACATATCAGTAATTCAAAACAGCATAAGCCAAACCCAGAAGATGACGAAGATGAATTAGGTGAAGGTAATAAAGCTTCTAGAAATTCTGATCATATTATAAATTTCCCCATTAAAGGTTTGGATAAGATGGTAGAACAATTACCTAACTCATCAAATAACCTTCCAAGTAATAAGACGTCTATGGCATCACATTTGAACTTGATAAGTAAACTGAAACCAGTTCTTAGACAATTAAGAGCCAATCTGAAGATACTGAATCAAGAGTTTAATGAAAAGCAAGCTTTAATTAAACAAAATATTTTAAAATATTTCCATTACAAAAAATCATCAGGTAATGGGCTTTTGGGAATGGAATGGGAGAATATGAGATACGATTTAATAAATGGGATTGAAACATTTGTATATAAGCAAATTGGTAAACAATTCCATTCTATATTGGCACCTCATGCAAGTAACACCAATTCATCTACAACGACACATTCTTCATCGTCGCTAAATACTATAAACAATGGCCAGAATTCAAATACTATTGATGAAGATATAGGTTTTGGATTTGTACCAATCTATGATTTCAATAAGGACAATGAATTGAACAATTATATTCATGATTTAATTGAACATTGCAATGAACAATTGGCTCAAGCAGAATTAGAGTATTTAAAATCCAGTCGTCATAAGGATTATGTTAAAATTGATTTACAAAATGGTAAGTTTGACCTTAATTTAGAATTTTAAGTGGCATTTATAAATACGTAAATATAATACAAAAACTTTAATAATAAAATTATACGCTCCCTCTATCACTTTTCCCTATGGTTATCATTTGCTTAAGTTTTCAATAATGATTTTTAGTGAGTCAACTATCGACCCTTCCTTGAGTAAATTCTGATAAATTTCAGATACATCATCTCCATTAAAAAATGCTTTAATCTCAGATTGCAATTCACCTGATATGGTATCTTCAAGTTGAATCAACCATATAAGTTTAATGGTTGCATTTGTAGTTAATACGGTTATTGTATTGGATGTAGTTAAGATAGAATTTTCTTCAATTTCAAACTGATCAGAAATTAGTTGGAATTGATGTATTCTCATTGATATCAAATGAGCTAAAGAGTTCAAAGAATACATCAAGAGATTGAGTTTCTTATTGGGTACATAATTTCTTGCAAGAATGGAAAAATATGTGGTTGAATAGAGGGAGAGAGTAACCAAGTCGGCCTCATTGGGGGTATTAATAGCCATTACTTGTCCCTGTTCGTTTATGTGTATATGTATTTCAATTTGGAATAAAAACCCCACTTTAGGATCGGAAGCTTTTGCAACATATTGCATAACTTTTTCGTTTTCATATTCAATCTGTTTCAAATCCAATATTTCAATGAAAGGACATGATTTCCGGGCATATTCAAGTCGTTTCTGCCAATTTTGCAAAGGTAATACGTTCATTTGGTCCAAAATTTGTTGAGTTTCATTATCAATGGGAGTATCGATTTCGATTTCATCTGCATTTTTAACTTGAGCCAGCTCAAGTTTTTGTTTATGGTTTTTCACGTTCAAGTACAGTGCCTCCATTCGCAACTTATCCACCTCTTTCTTCAATTGAGCTCTTTGCTCAAGTAGTTCATCTCTCCTTTGATTTAGTTGATCCTTCCTTTTCTGTAAATCTAACGCCTCTTTAGACAGCTGATTTCCATTGGATATGAACCTAACCTCGCCATCTTCCGCCGTATCTGTTTCAGAAGATGATGGACTGTGCAAAATATCGTCTAAAGACGCTATATCTTGGATGCTACTCATTGGATGGATGAAGCTTAAGGCCTAATTTTTTAAATGAAAATTCCCGAGAATAATAAATAAAATTAATAAAACAAAATATATATTTGCAACCAGACTTCTATACAATACTTCAACACAAATATTGAGCCATTTCACAATTATACAAACGCTCGATATTTAATAATATCCAATTTTTTTCTTTTTATCTAGTATAAATGCCCAAGTATTGTTATTAGAAATGCCAAATAAATTTTTACTTATTAATATTATTATTATTTTTTTTTTTCATTGTGATTGATTGACTGTTACTATTGTCAAGTATATCCTTACCGCCTGCTTATATGCAAAACCGACAATTACAACTATATCATCACATCCCAAGTTTCACACAAAATTCATCCTTTTACTTATAAGATAACATGGTAACAGCTCCAGAATTGAAAAGTGTAAGTATAGGAAGAAGTTCACTTTGGTTTGAGAAATGGTACTAACAAGCAGTATATGGATAAAAGACTTTCAATCCAACTTAATGGATCTAGAAAAGTGGTTGGAACTCTTCGTGGGTTTGATGTATGTATGGTAAAAATGAAGGCAAAGATGACTTTGCTTGCTGAGATAACTGGTTATACTAACAATGCAGGTCTTTTGTAACATAACATTAGACGAGGCTTTTGAAGAGCAAAAAAATACAGAAAAGCTTAATTTAGGCATGGTAGTTATAAGAGGAAATTCTATTATATCCATAGAGGTATGTATAAGAGAAATAAAATTACTAGTTTTAAATCAGTTTGAAAGTATCTATAAAAATTGGATCAACTTATATACTAACTAAAGGCACTAGAAAAAGTTTAAAAAAAAAATTAAATTTAAAATTGGAATTTAAAGACTACTTTTTCAACAGTCGAAGTTATTAATCAAAATTAACAGCCGTTTTATAATGTTCATAGTCTGTATAAACAAAATTATATGAAGCTAAATTTTTAAATGATAAATGAATTATATAATAAATGAATAAATAAATAAATAAATAAATAAATAAATAAATAAATAAATAAATAAATAAATAAATAAATAAATAAATAATTAAATAATTAAATAATTAAATAAATAAATGATAAATAAATTATATAATAAATTAATAAATGAATGAGTGCTAAATGAATTATTTAACAATATATGAATAAATACATAAATGAATTAAAAAAAATGAAGTAAATAAGTCAATGATCGCTATAGTATTAAAAATATATTCTAGACTATAACATTAAAATCTCATTACCATTTCAACGCCCTCATTTTTGTAGCCACATTTTTCATAAAATCCAACATTGTGAGGAGAACAATCCAAAATGACTTTATAACAACCGGCCGATTTTGCTTGTTCAGTAAGAGCCTGAATCATTGAATAACCAAGTTTCTTACCTTGTTCTGATTTAGCAACCAGAATATCTTCAATATGCCCTAATAAAGCACAGCCATGTACAAGCTTTTGCTCTATGAAAAGCATACCAGTGGCTACAACTTCATTTTTATCATTCACAATGACATTGGGCCTATAGACAGAATTGGCTGCCCAATGATCCACAAGTTGCTCGAAACTTTCTTTACTGATTTCTCCAACAGTAGTAAGTACCTTTAACGTTTCCACGTACAGCTTATGGTCCCCCTTTTCAACACTACGTATTCTATATCCTTGTGGTAACATTCGCAATTAAAACTTGATGCTATTGTATAAAAATTTTTTCCCTTTGAACTTTTTACCTTTTATTATGGGAAAGTTTACCACTGTTTATCAAGTAGACAATTTTTTTTTTAGTGGATACGTAGCACTCTTTTCATTTACCATACCACTTCAAGAGATTTTTACTAATAGTAGTTCTTTTTTTTTTTTTTTGATGCCCCCTCCCCCTCTCCCTTTCCTCCCTTTGCAAAACCTGTACCTTGAAACACGAGTTGTTCCATGTTTCATGATCGATAAATTCCTAGCAAGTCTTAAGATATTTAACACTTATTTAAAAATTTTTTTTTGAGCATTGAACTTTTAAACATTGGGTTAACTTTGGACAGAATTCATATAGCTGTTCTTGTTGGTTGAATTGCATCAAAGACATTTTCACAAAATCTCAACTACGCTTTATATATTGATCAATATATAGAATAATGGTGGAGGATGATCATTCCAAAGAACTTAAGCAATGGCTTACGTCTTGTGGTTGCCAAAACTACTACAATAGATTTGTAGAAAATGGAATCACACTAGCACTTGTACCTGAGTTGGATTCTGCTGCTCTCAAAGAGATTGGCGTATCAGTTTTAGGAGATAGGCTTAGAATTGAGATAGCTATTAGCAACATGAAAGCTAAGGCATATACTGATTCTTTTATTACTAATAAAGAACTTCAGGAATTAATTAATTTGAATTTATTAGATGATGATCTGACATCTAATTTAGATCACGCAAATAATGGTGTTTATTCTTCGTTCTCAAATGGCGATTCGACAACCCTTATTCATCATAATGCAGTTGCTAATAATTCACAACCATCAGTTGTGACTCCAGCAACGACCCCAGGTGCCACAAGCTCTAGTCATTTACCTTTAGGAGGTAGTGGGAATAACGCCAATACAGGCTTAGAGACAAACAAAAATGTTACATTCATATTTCAAGATGGTACTTCAAAGAAAGTCAATATTACTGGATGCTTTAATGCACAATCGATTAAAAGGAAAGCATTGAAAAAAGTGGGGATTAAAGAGAAGGATATTCTTTATGATGCATATATTCAGAATCAAAATAATGTTTCAAGGTTATTTGACGTTGAACTTGTAACTATATGTTACTCTCCAGATAGACAAGAAAAGAATAGAATTATATTGTGTGCAAAAGATGAAGTGCCCTCTGAACAAGCTCTTGAAACTTCTAAAAAAATAATTCAAAAACAAGATAAATTTGACAAGAATCATCGAGTAAATGATAAAGATTTATTATCTCAATTTCATATCCCGGAGCTTAAAAAAGTCACCCCACCTACTTTACGAAATTTTTTCGGCCAACGTCCTCCAAGTGAATTAATTTCTCTGAATCTTGCAGAATATTTCCCTGAAGCTCATCAACGAGATCTTGAAGCTACTGTAAGGAATTCGGTGAGATATTCAGTCAGATTATCCAGAAGATTTAATTTACCACCCCTGGCAATTTCTTCCAGTTCTGCTCTGATTAATGGTAGGTCTATACTATCTCATAATAAATCACCACTGGTGGTATCTCTCGAGTTCGGAGGCAAAAGATTGCCACTGGGGAAAACTATAGGTGAAATGATGGTTAATAATATTACTGCCATTGATGAAGCGGTAAGTTTAGAGATGAAACCTCCCTCCATCTATTCTAATACTAGTGGTAATGATGCTCGTCTGATTGCAAGTGGAGTCAGCAGATTTGGGAGTCCCAATCTGAGAATTTCAATTGCTGCAAATTTTGCCGATCTGACGAAAACTTCAAATAATCGCTACTCAAGAATTGAATTATTTAGTGTGGATTCAGAAGATGAGAATGAGAATGAGAATGATGAATATATGGCTTCATATGGCGATGATAATTTTAATATGAATAATAACAACCAAGGAAGCACTAATTCCAATTATACGGAAGGGAAAGATAATTCTTTGAACAATTCAAGTTCAACACTGGGAGTATTAGAGAAAAGTCCCAATTGGCTTCAAGGTGCTCGTATTGGAGCAGGTTCCTTTGGGGTAGTATACCTTGGCATGAATCCTCTCACAGGAGAATTAATGGCAGTTAAACAAGTACAATTACAACAAGAAGAATCTGTGAAAAGTGATCTGCACAAGTTAATGATAGAGGCATTACAACATGAAATGCTGTTACTAAAAGAACTTAATCATGAAAATATTGTTAGATACTTGGGGCTGTCAACAGAGGAAAAAGTTTTAAATATCTTTCTTGAATATGTTCCAGGTGGTAGTGTTCAACTGATGCTTTCACTGTATGGACCGTTTGAAGAACCATTGATTCGCAATTTTATAAGACAAGTTTTAATTGGATTAAGCTACTTACACGGTGAAAACATTATTCATAGAGATATTAAAGGAGCTAATATTTTAATAGATATCAAAGGTACAGTGAAAATCAGTGATTTTGGTATTTCTAAAAGAGTTGGTAATAATACCAATGAAAGCTTGGCTGATAAAGGCGGGAAAAGAACTTCACTCCAAGGATCAGTATATTGGATGGCCCCTGAAGTAGTTAAACAAACTGTTTATACTAAAAAAGCTGATATATGGTCGGTTGGTTGTGTAATTATTGAAATGTTTACAGGTAAACATCCTTTTCCAAATTTTACTCAAATGCAAGCTATTTTCAAAATTGGCACCCATATAAGCCCAGCAATTCCAGAGTGGTGTACCAGAGAGGCTAAGGACTTTTTGAATAAAACTTTTGAGTTTGATTATGAAATGAGACCTAATGCCGTGGATTTGTTAAGCGAACCATTCCTCAACACTTTGATTATGTCTAAAAAATAATCACGGAAATTGCAAATAATTAAGAATTTCAAAAGCTTTTAAAGGAAGAAAATATTAATAATTAAAGAGTTTATAATTTCAATTAATCATGAATTCTGGGATCAATTTTTATTTATTAATTTATTTTTTTCTTCCCCATCCGTCACGTATACTATTTAATATATATAGAATTTCATCTTAAGGCTTTCCATTTATAATTATCGAATATGAAAACCTACATATATATATTTTTATACATGCCGTTTATCATTATGTCTATTTTTAATTTTTTTTTAAAAATTTCTTTTTTGTATCTTTCGTTTTATTGTTAGTCGATAATTCCCCACAGCATACGTCCTGTACACATCACAAATATCAAAAATTTAATTGATGACTCCCCGAAATTCTTTAAATTCAAGTATATTATTTAATCAAATCAGCATATTAGGTAACAAAAAGTTCTATCAACGGTTATATCGAATAACTAATTGACTGATACCTATAAACATTTGTATTTTTAGCTGCAAACACTGTGCAACTGCAATTATTTTGAATTAAAATCAATTATTTTGACTTTGGTTTTCTGCAACCCATTTGCAATTTGTACTCAAGTTTAAAGTAAATTGAGTATCATGGAGATCCCTTTAAAATCAAAACCTAAGGTTCTGATGGTAGGACTACTTGATGATACCAAATTTGGCAATTCAAACACACACGATCATTCTATACGGAAAGGTACAATTGAAAGATTGAAAAAAGAGCATTCCAATAGTCCTCATTCATCAAACTATAAGCTTACGAGGACTTATTCAGAAACGGAAACCAATAATTTTGATGTTGATACTGGCCATAGGTTATTTGATGATGGTAAGATCAGACCAACAATGTCTCGAACAAGCTCCCCTGTACGTAAAGACACCAAGGGCCCCAACCAGATGCCAGACGCCACTAATACGAATGATAATATTACCCCTCGAATATATTCTAGATCTCATGATGAATCAATGGCTGATGATCCCAAGACAAACTATCAAGGCATAGTTGGAATGGAAGATGAATATATCCCTGGACTAGACTTTGGTGATATGATTTACCGCTGGAATAGGACAAGTGAAGATCTTTCTCGTAAAACCAGTAGAACTACCATGTCCCCCTTGGGTACCCCTCATAGTAGAGAAGCTTCATATTTGGATTTAAACTCACTTCATTCAAAAGTTGCTCCTCAACCAATTATGGGTCGTAAAAGTGGTAATATGCTGTTCCTGAAACTAAGTGATTTGGTGCGTTTGCGTACTCCACAAGGTAATAGAAGTGATACCGATAATTCAATGGCACAATGCTCTAAACTGGTGAAAGATGAATCTAATGGTTCACCATCTTCTCTTGTTGCGGAAGATCCATTAGCACCACCAAAGTCGAAAAGACAAAAATCTACTACTGATGTTATTAACCCTGAAACTGGAGAGATCAATTATGAATTGATTTTAAACTCATTACCAACAAATTTCAATGATTTACCTTACTCTCAAAGGAAAAAACTTATTAAATCATATTCTGAACTGATTGATTACTCCCAGTTCTCACTTGTAGCAAAACAGTATTTTTCTGATAAATTTAATTCCCCAGCCTCCGTGGGTGGCAGGTTAACTCATAGTGGAAGTTTTGTTCGTAGATCAAGAAGAAATAGTGCAAATACCGTTGCAGGCAGGCTTTTAGCTCTATCTTCTTCTACAGATTTGAAAAAACTTTCTGAAGAGTTAAAACCAAAGGAAAATGTGGACGAAAAAGGGGCAATCGTATTGGGTCATGAACTAGGTAAAGTTATAGGATTTGGTGCGTGGGGAACGATTCGTGAATGTAAAAACATTGAAGATGGGGGTATAAAAGCTTGTAAAATAGTTAAATCATGTCGATTTGAATCAAACTCTCCAAGCTCCAAGCAACATAATCCAAGGGTATTGGAAAGATTCAGAAAAGAAATTGAAATTTGGCTGAAATTACAACACCCAAATATTTTACCTTTATTAAAGCATTTTGAAACTGAAACATCCATTTTTTGCATTACTGATCGAATTTATGGTGGAACCTTATTTGAAGTGGTTTCCAATTGGGGGGTTTTCAATACTGGGATTCATAACTCTAGTGGTCCAATAGGTTTCCTGATTCAGAGTCAAAAGGAAAGAATTAACAAGATCCAACATATGGCAGTCCAACTAGTTGATGCACTTGTTTACATGCATGAAGTGAAAGGTATTGTGCATGGTGACATTAAATTGGAAAATGTCTTAGTGGATAACACCAATACTTCATTTCCTAAAGCGATTTTATGTGATTTTGGAATGTCTAGAGTTTACAGCGCAAGAGTTAGTAGAAGAAATTCAGTAAATCGTACTTTAACATCAGAGGAAATGGCAAGAAGTAAATCATCAATGACCACAATAAGGAAACCTTTACCAAGCAACTTTGATACAAAATTCTTATTCCAAGATGATTCAAAGATCGGAATCTCAAATTTTGCCAGGAGTCACGGTCCATCATTACAATCAATTGATCTAACACCAACACAATCCAATGACAATTTAACTTCATTGACCAAGTTTAGCTTACCTAATACAACTACCCCTAAACAATCCGAAATCGAGTCCAATTTACCTCATCTGCATATTGGTTCACTTCCGTATGCATCACCCGAATTGATTTTACCGAGCCCACCTCCATTAGGACCATCCGCAGATATTTGGGCTCTTGGAGTATTATTATATACCATGATTGTTGGTAAATTACCATTTCAACACCAATATGAGCCGAGATTAAGAGCCATGATTTCTGCAGGTAAATGTGATACTGATGAATTGAAAAGAGCATGTTTGGTTGAATTCATCTTTGACGATAAGGATAGGAATAATTCTATTCAATCATCATTTATGGACTTAAAACGGGAAGAAGATATCGATAATCTAACAACAGAATGGAAAAACTATGATTCAACTGAATTTCAATGGATGTATGAATTAATTTCTGGGTGTCTTACATCGGATATTACGAAAAGATTTGATATTCTAGCAATTAGCAATATATTAAAGAACAATTGAAAGGGGCAAAAGAAAGAAAGAAAGGAAGGCAGAAACGAAGGAAGAAAGAAAGAAAGAAATATATTAACGACAAATGTAAGTCAATTCACTACATAACTAACTTACGACTAATGACTTTATGAAGACAAATCAACGAAGAAAAAACAGATTGATCTAAATGGATATGTATCAATAACAAGAAATTGTAAATCGTAATCATTAGAATTGAAATCACGCGTGTGGAATAAAACATGAACCTTGATATTGATTATTAGTTTTGGTGTATAATATATTTATGCCTTGTTCAATTGAAATCTTAACACTTTGGGTTTCAGTTATATTACATAAAATATGCAGGTTCACATTTTTAAATATATGCTCGCTCTCCTAAAATTTATAAGTAAAGTTCATTTATCATTTACTTGCATTTGACGAGTTATGAATTTAGTACTGAGTTTCGTCTTGCTTAATTTAGTTTATTTTGTAAAAAGAAAGAAAAAAAAAAAAGCCGACAAACATCAAAAAAAAAAAAAAAAGAGAGAAAAACGTCAAGGCTCCAAAATAATGATGCACAACGACAAATGTCAGGTAATGATCTATAACGATTATTAAAAAGTATGAATAAAAAGCTGTGAAACGTTTTTATTTTTAATCTTCTTTTTCTCATTCATTTTATTTTATTTTATTTTATTTTATTTTTGGATAAAATAGTTGTGTCTTTCACTTATTATAATATTTAAACGTTGAACAATTATTCAATCACCTCATATACATTAAAGCGAAAGAGCAATATAATGTGGGAAGCCATAAGTCGGCTTAACGACTTACACTCTTATCAAACATTTTCAGGACATGGTTTAATATGAGTTTGCAATATTGACAGGTATCTATTTCTATACACCAAAATTTACAACTAAATAACCGACTATTACTAGAGTAAAATGTTTTATTTGATTATTTATGTATTCATTTATTTATATGTTTCTTTATTCATTTATTGACTTATTGACTTATTTATTGACTTAATTATTTGTTTATTTAATTTTTTTTTTTTTTTTCAGAGACACCTAAATTGTTTTCAGTATATGCCATACACTCTTTTTATTTCTAAGCTGTTTAATTTTTCCGATATGATAGCTGCACCTACGATGATGTCGAAGATGAACCAAAATTTTTAGTCGAAGAGAATTCATAGAAAAAAAAAAAAGGTGTGTTTTACAAAAAAAAAAGTAGCCTGGTCAAGCTAAGAGATTCATCATATATCACTTATACTCTAGCAACACGCTATTACCACAATATTGAAAATAATTATCTAAAACGAGTCCATTTACCGAGTTTATATTTTCTTAACATAGTGTATTTGTCCTTTCATTTAATATATCTTCATTTCCTGCATTATAGATTTGCAACAAATATCTTACGTTACCCATCACTTATAAATTATTTTGGTGACTGCACACTTTTATTAGAATTGGGCCAACAAAACTAAAATGGGCGTGTTGGGATTGTTGCAATATATATATACATAATTTCTTGCTTTACTCAAGACTATCTAGAACTAACCCCAGGATTCTTAGGTATGTAAGGAAAAATATATTACCATAGTTGGAAAGGTGATACAGTCGTTATCATTACAATTGTTATAAAACTTTGGACTCAACTTTATACAGATAAAAGTATCGAAGAATATTCATAGATATAAAATCAAACAAGCATCTCTGGAAAAAAATACACCGAATTTGAAATAACTAAACTAGAAGTATTTTTTGAGATTGTCCAAAATAAATCCGAAAAAAAATAGCATCTAATAGTTTGAATATTAAAGTACAATTCAATTAAACATCAAATATGACAAACAAGTTGAGAAAAATGAATAATACCTAACTCAATTATTCATTGTTTTATACATATCATAATTTCCGGTGAACACTATTCTGAGCACAAAAAAATAGAAAGAAAACATAAAAAAAAACAATATTTAAGCGCCACTACCGTGCTGAGACCCACTATTGTGTGTTCCCAATGTTCTTACTATAATTTCAAGCTTTTTTTTTTTTTGTTCTTACAATACATTAACGGCGTTTTTTTTTCCGAAATTTAATAATCTTAAAAGGATGTTTTCCTTAATAAAATAAAATTCGTGTTTGAAGAAGTAGTGAATTTGTCGCTGTTTCTCAATATCTTGAAAATTCAATTATCTGTGTAAATCGGGCCCAAAGTTTATGGTCTGGAGATTTCCCCGAATTTCATTTACTAACAATACTAGATCTCTTTTTTCACGATTAACACGAACAAGGACAATGTCAACTGATTATAAGGCATTGAAACAAACCTTACCCTCACATTTCATTGGTTTAAATCTGGTGGAAAGAGCTGAACCAGGTCCTGTCAAAGATTTTGTACGTGATCATTTAGGTCATACAGTTATTAGTAGAGTTCTTATTGCCAACAATGGTATTGCTGCAGTAAAAGAAATTAGATCTGTCCGTCGTTGGGCTTATGAAACCTTCGGTGATAATCATGCTATTCAATTCACCGTTATGGCTACCCCAGAAGATTTAGCCGCAAATGCCGAATATATTAGAATGGCCGATCAATTCGTTGAAGTTCCAGGTGGAACTAATAATAATAATTATGCAAATGTGGACCTTATTGTCGAAATTGCTGAACGTACAGATGTTCACGCTGTTTGGGCTGGTTGGGGTCATGCATCTGAAAACCCTTTGCTCCCAGAAAAATTGGCTGCTTCTCCAAAAAAAATTGTATTTATAGGGCCTCCAGGTTCCGCCATGAGATCCCTTGGTGATAAAATTTCTTCAACTATTGTTGCTCAACATGCCAAAGTTCCATGTATACCTTGGTCTGGTACCGGCGTTGATAAAGTTCAAATAGATGAAGAATCTGGCCTTGTTTCTGTTTCAGATGAAGTATACAGTGAAGGTTGCTCTTCTTCTCCGGAACAAGGTCTTGAAATGGCAAAGAAAATTGGTTTCCCAGTCATGATTAAAGCTTCAGAAGGTGGTGGTGGTAAAGGTATTCGTAAAGTTGATAGCGAAGAAAATTTTATCACTCTTTATAATCAGGCACAAAACGAAATACCCGGTTCTCCAATTTTTATTATGAAGTTAGCAGGTGATGCTAGACACTTGGAAGTTCAATTATTAGCAGATCAATATGGTAATAATATTTCTCTTTTTGGAAGAGATTGTTCCGTTCAAAGAAGACATCAAAAAATTATTGAAGAAGCTCCAGTTACTATTGCCAAGAAAGATACCTTTAGAGAAATGGAAAATGCTGCCGTTAGACTTGGTAAATTGGTCGGTTATGTATCTGCTGGTACCGTGGAATATTTATATTCTCATTCGGATGATAAATTCTACTTTTTAGAGTTAAATCCAAGATTACAAGTTGAACATCCAACCACAGAAATGGTTACTGGTGTCAACTTACCAGCAGCACAACTTCAAATTGCTATGGGTATTCCAATGCATATGATTCGTGATATCCGTATTTTCTATGGTGTTGACCCACACACTTCTACTGAAATAGACTTTGAGTTTAAAAGTGAAAACTCTTTAGTTTCTCAAAGAAGACCTTCTCCAAAAGGTCACTGTACTGCATGTCGTATAACTTCTGAAGATCCAGGTGAAGGTTTCAAACCTTCTGGTGGTAACCTCCATGAATTAAATTTCCGTTCTTCACTGAACGTTTGGGGTTATTTCTCTGTTGGTAACCAATCTTCCATTCACTCCTTTTCCGATTCCCAATTTGGTCACATTTTTGCCTTTGGTGAAAATAGACAAGCTTCAAGAAAGCACATGGTTGTTGCATTGCGTGAATTATCTATCAGAGGTGATTTCAGAACTACTATTGAATATCTCATCAAACTTTTGGAAACTCCAGATTTTGAAAATAATAAAATTACTACTGGCTGGTTAGACGAATTGATTACCAAAAAATTGACTACCGAAAGACCAGATCCAATAGTTGCTGTTGTTTGTGGTGCAGTTACCAAGGCTCACATTCTTTCAGAAGAAGATAAGAAAGAATACATTCAACTGTTAGAAAAAGGTCAAGTACCAGGAAAGAGTTTATTAAGAACTATTTTCCCAATTGAATTTATTTATGAAGGTCAACGTTACAAATTCACTGCTACTAAACTGTCGGATAATGAATACACTCTTTTCTTGAATGGTACTCGTGGTATTGTCGGTGTTCGACAATTATCTGATGGGGGGCTTTTACTCTCCATTGATGGTAAATCTCATTCTGTTTATTGGAAAGAAGAAGCTTCTGCTACTAGGTTATCGGTGGACGGTAAGACTTGCTTACTTGAAGCAGAAAATGATCCAACTCAACTTAGAACTCCATCTCCAGGTAAGCTTGTTAAGTATCTCGTAGAAAGTGGTGAACATGTTGTTCAAGGTCAACCATACGCTGAAGTTGAAGTTATGAAAATGTGCATGCCACTTGTTGTACAAGAAACTGGTACTGTTCAACTTATAAAACAACCTGGATCCACTGTCAATGCAGGTGACATTTTAGCTATCCTTGACTTAGATGACCCACTGAAAGTTAAGCATGCTTTACCATTTGAAGGTACTTTACCAGATCTCGGTGACGCCACTGTTTTGGGTACTTCACCAGCTCACAAATTCCACAACTACTCACGAATTCTTAGAAATATTTTAGGTGGTTACGATAATCAAGTTATTTTAAATCTGACATTGAAAAATTTGGTTGCCTTATTAAAAGACAAACAATTACCATTTTCTGAATGGCGTCAAGTTATTTCTGCTTTACATTCAAGACTTCCAATTAAGCTTGATGAAGCATTAACTCAGTTAATTGAACGTACAGAACTGCGTGATGCTGATTTCCCAGCTCGTCAAGTTATGAAGCTTATTCAAAAGACTGCCAATGATCCTCAAACAGATGCTTCTTTCAAAGATGTCGTCGAACCACTCACCAGTATTGCCCAAAGATATGCAAATGGTTTACAAGAACATGAATTTCAATTCTTCTCGCTGCTTCTCAACGAATACTACGAAGTTGAAAAATACTTTTCTGGAAGTAATGTGCGTGAAGAAGATGTAATTCTTGAGCTTCGTGATAATAACAAATCTGATTTAAACAAGGTTATTAGCATCGCTTTATCTCACCTGAAAGTGTCCGCCAAGAACAATTTGGTCTTAGCTATCTTAGAAATCTATCAACCAGTTATGCAACAATCTCTGAGCTCTGCTACTTCTATCCGTGATACTTTGAAAAAGATTGTTGAATTGGAAAGTCGTGGAACTTCTAAGGTGACTGTTAAGGCTAGAGAAATTCTCATTCAACTGTCTTTACCTTCTATTCAAGAACGTTCCGACCAATTAGAACATATCTTACGTTCTTCTGTGCTTCAAACTCTGTACGGTGAAATTTATGCTCGTCACCGTGAGCCAAAGTTAGATATAATTAATGAAGTAGTTGATTCCAAGCACACTGTTTTTGACGTTTTACCTCAATTCTTACAGAACCAAGATGAATGGGTCGCCGTTGCCGCAGCAGAAGTTTACATTAGAAGAGCTTATAGAGCTTATGAACTTGGTTCTATTGATTATCTGTTCCATGATAAATTACCAGTTGTTGAATGGAAATTCAGATTACCAAATCTTGATGCCACTAATCATTCAAATAAACCAACTGAAGTGAATAGAGCTGCCTCTGTTTCAGATTTACTGTTTGTTGTCGACAAAAACAGCAAAGAAATCGCTAGAACAGGTGTTCTTGTCCCAGCAAGACATCTTGACGATGCTGATGAAATGTTGAGTGCCGCTTTGGAAAAATTATTGCCAACAGATGCAATTACTTTTGAAACTAACGGTGAAAAGCCAGTCCCTGCAAATGTGATCAATGTTATTATCAATAGTATCGATGGATATGTAACCGAGGAAGAAGTTCTTGCAAAGGTAAACGAAATTATTAGTGAAGTTAGAGACGACTTACATTTAGCTGGTGTTCGTCGTCTTACTTTTGTTTTTGGTTACAAAATCGGATCGTACCCTAAGTATTACACTTTCGTTACTCCAAATTTTGAAGAAAATACTGTAATTCGTCACATTGAACCTGCATTAGCTTTCCAATTAGAGTTAGGAAGATTAGACAATTTTGATATCAAGCCAATTTTCACTGATAACAGAAATATTCATGTTTACGAAGCTGTCGGTAAAAATGCACCACTGGACAAAAGATTCTTCACTAGAGGTATCGTGAGAACGGGAGTTATGCGTGAAGATATTTCAATTAGTGAATACTTGATTGCTGAGTGCAACCGCTTAATGTCTGATATTTTGGATGCATTGGAAGTTATTGATACTCTGAACTCAGATCTTAACCATATTTTCATTAATTTCTCTTCTGTTTTCAACGTTCTTCCTGAAGAAGTTGAAGCTGCTTTTGGTACTTTCTTAGAAAGATTTGGTAGAAGATTATGGAGATTAAGAGTTACTGGAGCTGAAATTAGAATTGCCTGTACCGATCGTAACACTGGGTCATCATTCCCATTAAGAGCGATCATTAACAACGTTTCAGGTTATGTTGTTAAATCTGAATTATATATGGAAGTTAAAAATACCAAGGGAGAATGGGTTTTCAAATCTATTGGTAAGCCAGGTTCTATGCACTTAAGACCAATTTCTACTTCATACCCTGCTAAGGAGTCTTTACAACCAAAACGTTACAAGGCTCATAATATGGGTACCACTTATGTTTATGATTTCCCAGAATTATTCCGTCAATCCACTATTTCTCAATGGAAAAAGTTCAATGCTTCTACCAAGATTCCAGAAGATGTTTTCACTTCGTTAGAATTGATTATCGATGAAAGTGGAGACTTGACTGCAGTCGAGAGAGAAGCCGGAGCTAACAAGATTGGTATGGTTGGTTTCCAATGTACCGCAAAAACACCAGAATATCCACGTGGTCGTCAATTTATCATTATTGCTAATGATATCACCCATAAGATTGGTTCTTTTGGTCCTGATGAAGATTACTACTTTAATAAATGTACAGATTTGGCTAGAGAAATGGGTGTACCAAGAATATATCTTTCCGCAAATTCCGGTGCAAGAATTGGTGTTGCTGATGAACTTATCCCATACTACAAGGTTGCTTGGAACGAAGAAGGTGCCCCAGAAAAGGGTTTCAGGTATTTATATTTAACTGCTGAGGACAAGAAAAGTCTTCAAGAAGCTGGAAAGACCGATTCAGTTGTTACTGAAAGAATTGTTGAAGATGGTGAAGAGCGCTTCATGATCACAGCAATTATTGGTGCTGAAGATGGCTTAGGTGTTGAGTGTCTTAAGGGTTCCGGTTTAATTGCTGGTGCCACTTCCAGAGCTTACAAGGATATTTTCACCATTACTTTGGTCACTTGTAGATCTGTTGGTATTGGTGCATACTTGGTAAGATTAGGTCAAAGAGCAATTCAAATTGAAGGTCAACCAATTATTTTAACCGGTGCTCCAGCTATCAATAAATTATTGGGTAGAGAAGTTTATTCTTCCAATTTACAATTGGGTGGTACCCAAATTATGTACCGTAACGGTGTTTCTCATTTAACTGCTCAAGATGATTTAGCTGGTATCGAAAGAATCATGGAATGGATGGCTTACACTCCTGCCAAGAGAGGAATGCCAATTCCAATTTTGGAATCCAAAGATTCTTGGGACAGAGACATCGAATACACCCCTACAAAGGACGAAGTACATGATGTTCGTTGGATGATTGCCGGCCGTGAATTACCTTCAGGAGAATTTGAAAGTGGTTTGTTTGATAGAGATTCATTTGTTGAAACTTTGTCCGGTTGGGCTAAGGGTGTAGTTGTTGGTCGTGCTCGTCTCGGAGGTATTCCAATGGGTGTTATTGCAGTTGAAACCCGTGCAGTTGAAAACTTGATTCCTGCTGATCCTGCTAACCCAGATTCTACTGAAGTTATGATTCAAGAAGCTGGTCAAGTTTGGTACCCTAATTCCGCTTTCAAAACTGCTCAGGCAATCAATGATTTCAACAATGGTGAACAATTACCATTGATGATCATGGCTAATTGGAGAGGTTTCTCTGGTGGTCAACGTGATATGTATAATGAAGTTTTGAAGTACGGTTCCTTTATTGTTGATGCGTTAGTTGACTTTAAACAACCAATTTTCACTTACATCCCACCATTTGGTGAATTAAGAGGTGGTTCTTGGGTTGTTGTTGACCCAACTATTAATTCAGACATGATGGAAATGTATGCTGATGTTGAATCTAGAGCTGGTGTTTTGGAACCAGAAGGTATGGTTGGTATCAAGTACAGACGTGATAAATTATTAGCTACAATGGAAAGATTAGACGAAACCTATAAAAATTTGAAACAAAAATTAAACGAAAAATTATCACCAGAGGAACATTCTGAAGTTTCTAAGCAATTAGTTGCAAGAGAAAAGGCATTATTACCTATTTACTCCCAAATTTCTGTTCAATTTGCCGATCTTCATGATAGAACAGGTCGTATGTTGGCCAAGGGTGTTATTAGGAAAGAACTTCAATGGAAGGATGCACGTCGTTTCTTCTTCTGGCGTTTACGTCGTAGATTAAACGAAGAATACTTATTGCATATTATTAGTAAGGAACTTCCAAATGCTTCCAGATTAGAAAAGGTCTCAAGAGTTAAAAGTTGGATGCCAGCTGTTGATTACGATGATGATCGTGCAGTTAGCAACTGGATTGAAGATAATCATTCTAAATTAAGCGTATGTATTAGTGATCTCAAGAAGGAAGCTGCTCGTAGAAATATTGACCAACTTTTGAAGGAAGACTCATCCAATTCCTTTGCCGCTATTAAAGAATTTATGTCTACTCTTTCGGATGAAAAGAAGGCAAAACTTGCCAAATTACTTAAATAGTTCTGATTAATTAAACTCGTATATATTAAATAATAAAAAAAAAAATGTGTTTTTACTAAAATAAAAATAATATTAATAAAAATGAATTGTTGGTATGCTGCGTTTAGTATGCTGTTTTATTGAAGTTTTATATAAGACCACATTAATCTACGTACTAAACGTTTCATCTAAATATGTTGCAGCGACTTATAATATTTTGGTTTTTCATTAATAATATTTTCTGTTTGCCTACTGTGAATGAGCTAAAACTAACTAATAATGAGATTACAGAAGAAAATTCAAGGTACTTGGTATCTTTCAACTGGAATGACAATTTTGAAAAATTTGTTGAATATGATGCTTCAAGGCCCAAATCTCAACACATTTTACCCTATATTGATCAATTATTTAAGATAGGTAATTATTCTGGATTTGCTGGTAATTTTTCCCAAAAAGCATTGGAAAGACTTAAAAGATGTCCACTCATAGCTGAAGTTAGTCCTGATATTATTGTTCATGCATTTGATGCTGTAACACAAGAGGATTCTCCACGTCATTTGGCTAGAATTTCCCAGAAGAATTTACTTCAAAACAGTAGTCTTTATGAATACTGCTATAATGACGATTGGAAAGATAGCGTGAACGCATATGTGATTGACTCGGGTATCAATTTGGAACATCCACAATTTAACGGTCGAGCATTTCATGGTGCAGATTTTACTTCAGAGGGTCCAGGTGATTTTAATGGCCACGGAACTCATGTTGCCGGTCTCATTGGCTCAGAATCATATGGTTCATCCAAGAACGTTATGATTTATGAAGTTAAAGCTTTAAATAGATATGGGTCAGGAACATTAAGCAGTATTATTAGTGCCATTGAATTTGCTGTCAAACACAGACAAGAAGCTGATGTACCAGGTGTTGCAAATCTTTCACTTGGATCTATTCGAAATCGCGCATTAAATAAAGCCGTCGACAATGCTTTTAAAACGGGATTAATTATAGTAGCAGCTGCAGGTAATTCGAACACAAATGCTTGCTGGACCAGTCCAGCTAGCGCCAAGAGGGCCATCACAGTTGGTGCAATTGATGATGCTACGGACCAAATGGCTTATTTTTCTAATTGGGGTAACTGTGTCGATATAAATGCCCCAGGTATGAACATTAATAGCGTTCATTTTCAAAGTGAATCCACACCTGCCACTTTATCAGGAACTTCCATGGCTGCACCGATTGTAGCGGGCCAAGTTGCAAATCTTCTTGCTGCTGGGGTTGATTATTGGGACATTAAGCAAACTTTGAAAGATGGCTCTCTGAAAAATAAAATCACCGGTAGTTCTATTGTAAAAAACCTTTACACTCCCAACAGAATTGTTTATAATGGCATGGAGGGTATGTGTTGAATAGTGAGATCTGCAGCGTTTGGGTGCAAATTCTAAAAAAGGCAGTTTTTTAAATTGCTTTTTTTGAAAAAAAAAAAAAAAAAAAGATAAAAGAATAAAAAGTAGAAAAAAAAAATAATTACATATATACCGTAAATTTAACACAAAAGCAAAATTGTAATCTCATCAAACTTTTTTTGCAGCCATTTGTAATTAGTTGCACAATCTTCACCAGCGTATTTAAGTGATCATATAATAAATAAAAGCTCAAGTTAAAAGAATTCAAGCATGAAAATTGAAAAAAATTACAGTGGTAAGTAATATATAAAGCTTTTGATTGACTATTTACTAACTTTCAAGGGTTTTCTGCTTTAAATTTGGACCAAGAAACCCCTTCCGCTAAGACTACAACTGAAGCTCTATCCAGTGGATTTAAAACACCATTCATTCCTACTGGGAAATGGGCGGATATAAAAAAAGTGGGGCAGTTTTACTCAAATAATCTGCAAAGGAAAAGTTTGGGTGAAAAACTTTTGACAAATATCTTTGATGAAGCCAATCGTTATTACTCACTGTATCCATCATGGAAACAGGAGGAGGTTCCCATTAGCGAGGAAGACATAGAAGCTATTTTCCTACAATTGACTGAAATATTTGGATTTCAGTTTGATAGTACTAGAAATATGTTTGATTATTTTATGAGAATTTTGGATAGTAGAACGTCTCGTGCATCGCCGGAAGTTGCACTTCGTTCACTACATGCAGACTATATAGGTGGTGTTAGTTCCAATTTTAAGAAATGGTATTTTGCTGCTCAACTTGATTTAGATGATAGCATTGGTTTTGCAAATATAGGAAGTAAAGGTAAGATAAAGACTTTACAATCTCAAGATCAAAGTTATTATCTGCTTGAAGAAGCGGAAAAAAGATGGTGCGAAAACATGAGTAATCTTTCATTAACCGATTGTACGATACAAGTAGCCTTATATTTATTGTGTTGGGGTGAAGCAAACAATATTAGATTTATGCCCGAGCTTTTTTGCTTTATATTCAAGTGCTGTAATGATTATTATTATTCATTAGATAATGAAGTTACAATAACCAATGCTACTCCAAGTTTCTTGGATCATACCATCACCCCTCTCTACAATTTTCATAGAGATCAATTATACCAAAAAGTTCATAATCAATGGGAAAGAAAGAATAATGATCATACTAATACAATTGGTTATGATGATATGAATCAACTATTTTGGAACTCAGATGGCTTAAATAGGTTGATTATTACTGAAACAAATATGAAATTAATGCATTTACCACCCGGTGAAAGATATTTGCAATTAGTAAATGTTAATTGGAAAAAGGCATTTCAGAAAACATTCAGAGAATCTAGATCTTGGTCACACGTATGGGCGAATTTTAATCGAATTTGGGTAATACATATTTCAACTTTTTGGTATTACACAATATTCAATTCCCCTACCTTGTATACAAAAAATTATAAACAGGAAATTGACAACAAACCCACAACACAAGCAAGATTGATTTTTAGTTCATACGCTGGAATTATAGCTTCTTTCATCACTTTGGTATCTACTATCCTAGAATCATACTTTGTACCCAGAAGATGGGCTGAATCAAAACCAGTATTGAAAAGAATTTTTATTCTAACAATTATAATTGTATTCAATCTCGGAGTTTCATTCTTTATAATATCAACACATAACTTGGATAAACAAACAGCTATCGGTTTGAGCATTTCATGGATACAATTTATATTTAGTGTCCTTTTAGTTTTATATTTATCAATTGTTCCTACTAGGCATCTTTTTAACAAGAAACCAAAACAAGGAAACAGGTCTTTTTTAGCAAACTATTATTTTTTGGAATACGTTTATCAACTTAAAGGTTCAGATAGATTAACATCTCAAGGATTATGGCTTGTAATCTTGCTATCTAAGTTTTTAGAATCATATTTCTTTTTGACTCTTTCCATGAAAGATCTGATTAGAGAACTAAATACTTTAAAGCAAAGTAAGTGCGCTGGCGATATTTGGTTGGGAAATTGGTTATGTTCAAGTCAAGCTAATATTCTATTATGCTTGATGAATATGGCCGACTTTATTTTATTTTTTCTTGACACATACTTATGGTATATTATATGGAATACAATCTTTTCTGTATGTCGGTCTTTTTATATCGGTGTATCGATTTGGACCCCATGGAAGAATGTATTCTCTAAATTACCAAAACGAATTCAATCTAAAATTATATCACAAAGTTCAACAAAATATTTAAATATGGATAGTTTAGTATCAGAGATATGGAATTCAATTGTGATTTCAATGTACAGGGATCACTTTTTGTCAATCGAACATGTCCTGCTACTAATTTATCAGAAAAATGAAAGTTTAGATACTCAAATGCAAAACTCAATTAAGGAGCCTCTGTTTTTTCTTGTACAAGATGATCAATCAGTCTTAAGCTCATTATTTCAAAAAAACTCAGAGGCTCAAAGAAGAATTACTTTTTTTGCACAATCCTTATCAACTCCTATGCCTGAAGTTGGTTCAATTGAATCAATGCCTTCATTTACAGTTTTGATTCCCCACTATGGTGAAAAGATCCTTTTAACATTAAAAGAGATAATCAAAGAAGAAGAGCAGTATTCGCATATTACAATGTTGGAGTATCTCAAACTGTTGCATCCTGAAGAATGGAAAAATTTTGTATATGATTCAAAAAAATTAGCAGAAGATTTCGAAACTGATACATCAACACCCGAAGTTACAGAAGCAAAAAAATTTGACGACTTTTCATATTATTCTGTTGGGTATCGTATTGCTGCACCAGAATACACTTTAAGAACAAGGATTTGGGCATCATTGAGATCCCAAACTCTTTATCGTACTATATCAGGATTCATGAACTATTCTAGAGCGATAAAATTATTGTATGATGTTGAACATGAAACAAGCGAAACCTATGAGGATCAATATCTTAAAATGGAAGCTGCTTCTATTTTAGCTCTTACTAAATTTAGAATAGTTGTGTCTATGCAAAGGCTCAAAAATTTTAGTAATGAAGAAAAAGAGAGTACTGAATTTTTACTTAGAGCTTATCCTGAGTTGCAAATTGCATATTTAGACGAGGAATATGATTCAGAAAACGATGACAAAATATACTATGCTGCCTTAATAGATGGTAGTTGTGCAGTGACAGAAAATGGTGAAAGGTGCCCAAAATACAAAATTAGATTATCTGGAAATCCTATACTTGGTGATGGAAAATCTGATAATCAAAATCTTGCATTGGTTTTTTGTCGCGGTGAATATATTCAGTTGGTTGATGCCAATCAAGATAATTATTTGGAAGAATGTATTAAAATACGCAGTGTTCTACAACAGTTTGAAGAAACTACTCTTGAAAAAAACCCGTATCACTCTAATCAAATTAATATCACACAAAAGCATCCGGTTGCAATTGTTGGAACGAGAGAATACATTTTATCAGAAAATGTGGGAGTTTTGGGTGATGTCGCTGCAGGCAAGGAACAAACATTTGGAACATTATTTGCAAGAACTTTAGCACAAATTGGCGGTAAATTACATTATGGACATCCCGATTTCTTAAATAGTATATTCATGACAACTAGAGGTGGTGTTTCAAAAGCTCAAAAAGGAATTCATTTGAATGAAGATATATACGCTGGAATGAACGCATTATCTAGAGGAGGTAGAATAAAGCATTGTGAGTACATTCAATGTGGGAAAGGTAGGGATTTGGGATTTGGATCAATTTTGAATTTTACTACTAAAATTGGAGCTGGTATGGGAGAGCAAATATTATCTAGAGAATATTTCTATTTAGGATCAACCTTACCGATAGATCGTTTCCTTTCCTTTTATTATGCACATGCAGGGTTTCATTTGAACAATTTGTTCATAATATTATCCATTAAACTTCTACTTCTAGTTGCGATTAATATTGCAGTTTTCACCAAAGAATCCATTATATGTGAATACTCCAAACATGTACCAATTACCGATACCAGGAAACCCTTGGGCTGCCATAATTTGGTTCCTGTAATACAATGGCTTAATCGTTGTATTATGTCTATCTTTGTGGTTTTTGCAATTTCGTTCATTCCATTATGTGTCCAGGAACTTACCGAAAGAGGCCTTTACCGTGCATTTACAAGATTGGGGAAACATTTAATATCTCTTTCTCCCTTATTTGAGGTTTTCGTTTGTAAGATTTATTCTCATTCAATCTCAAGTAATATAACAATTGGAGGTGCTAAATATATTGGAACAGGTAGAGGATTTGCAACCATAAGAATTCCATTTGCAAATTTATACAGTAGATTTGCATTGGAAAGTTTTTATTTTGGTGCATATTCACTTCTTCTAGTCCTTTATTGCACATTGTCCATGTGGCGAATACTGTTTATATACTTTTGGATCACCATAACAGCTCTTTTGATAAGTCCTTGTTTGTTCAATCCCAATCAGTTTTCATGGATTGCTTATTTTTTGGATTATGGCGAGTATATGAAATGGTTATTCAGAGGAAATACGAAACCAAAACAGTGTTCATGGATTTCATACACAAGAATGTCAAGAAGCAAGTTAACTGGCGTGAAAAAAACATCAAAAAGCAAAAACCTCCATACTATAAACGATGTAAAGCCTTCAAAATTACATCTTTTGACAAACCACCTTATTTGTCAAATATGGAACGTAATTGTCGTAGGATGCACGTATTTGTTTGCAAACTCTCAATATGGCATCAAAGGAGCCTATCCAAGTTTAGCATTCGCCAGAATAGTGTTTATAATATTTTTGCCAATAACAATGAACTCGATAGTATTACTTTGCATATTTCCTATATCTTGCATAATTGGGCCGTTTGGATCTTTATTTTATTCCGGCTTCCCTGCACTATTTTCATTTATTGCTCAATTGTTATCTTTAATCAATTATTTGATATCACTAATGCTTCTATGGTATTTGCAAAACTGGGATACATCTCAATTTATATTGGGTATTGCTACAGTGGTGGCAGCACAAACATGGTTGCTTAAGTTGGGGACCATTATTTTCATTACAAGAGAATTCAATCATGATAAATCCAATCAAGCTTGGTGGTCAGGGAAATGGATTACAGCTGGTCTTGGGTGGTACATTTTCACTCAACCAATCAGAGAATTTTTTTGTAAAATAGCAGAACTCAGCTATTTCCCTGGTGATTTCATGATTGGTCATGCAATTTATTTTTGTCAATTACCAATAATAATTATCCATAAAATTGATGTTTGGCATTCTTCAATGCTATTTTGGTTAAAACCTAAAGATCAAGTAAGACCACAAATTATAAATAGTCAGCAAAAAAGGGTTAGAAGGTTTAAAGTTGCTATTTCGTTGCTATTATACTTTCTAATTTTGCTGCTATTAATCGGAATTCTTTTAACGCCTATTATAATAGATGCATTCGATTTTGACTTAGATACCATTATCCCTAATTTTTTACAACAACTCAGACAGCCATATTCGGCTCCCAATTTTCACAAAGGTCTACGTAAAAATCACAATTGAATCAAAGGCTTAAACACGTCAGATGATTTAACTTTCGAAAGCAAATCTTTTATGCTTTTTTCAGAGCAAAACAGTAAAGCAAGGGAATATCTTGGGCAATTGGAAAGTACTTTCAAAATATTACTAACCTTTATTTCCCAATCTAAAATCTCATCAAGGTCAGCAATGGAATTAGCAGCTTCGAAGAAAAACTCTAAAAATTCCACTTCCACACCAGATCTATGAAAAAGATCCTGATATATTAATGGATCAATATTAATGACATATTTATATGCTTTCGTTTTTGATTCAATCGGAAGAGATTTTAATGAGCAAAGATAGTTCATTGAAGGTCTAGAATTAAAATTATTATCTGTATTATCTTCAAAAACTTGAGGTTTAGATACTTTTACTTGTGAATTAACTTGATACGAATTCGTTTTCTTTGATTTGAAAAGTTCATCAATTTCTTTGATCGCTTTAGATGACACCTCCAGGTTATTTACATTACTAGTTTTGGAAGCTTGATCAGTATCCGATTTTTCAACTTGAATAAGGCTTTCATAATAAGAAGGAAGCTTATCGACATTTTCAACTTTCAATTCAATAGAAGAACTAAGGTCTTGTAATGCCTTTTCACAAGTTGAATTTTTAGGATCAAGCTGCAAACATGTCTCGAAAGCGCTAATAGCTTTACGTAGATAACCATACTCTCTTGCAGCGACACCCAATCTATATTGCAATTTAACATGTGTTGAAAGTTCAGGGTTTAACTTTATACCTTCCTCACAATCTCTTATAGCACGCTCAAAATCTTGCATTTTGATAAAACACATTGCTCTATTTGATAAAATAACCGAGTTCAAATCAAGTTTAAGTGCATCTCTGTAAATTTTACAGGCTTTTTTATATTCTCCAATTTTGAAGGCTTCGTTACCTTGGAGCTTTAAAGCTTGGGCCGCCTTTTGATTATCCATTAATTCAAGTAAAAGAGATATCAATTATTACTTAAAACGTCAATTGGAAAACTCATTTTTTATTTGTCGCACCATCAATATAATTTTTTTTAAAAAAATCATACCTGTTATTAAATCAAAAAGTACTTGAAGATGACAGTGGTGGAGTTACAAGATGAGATTTGTGCCATTGATTCGATATACCCAGGTTCAGCTACTGAGATGGCACCTCAAATATATAAGATAAAAGTTCCGCAGCATGAAGATTTACAAATTCAGATTAGTTTCCCAGTAGAATATCCCTTGGAAATACCTGACATTCTTCAAGTCACAACAACCAATGCTAATATTTATACTGATTTAAATTATTTAGAAACCTCGTTTAAAGAAATTTTGAAGCAGCTGTTTCATGAGGGGGAAGTATGTCTTTTCGATTTTTTTTTGTTACTTGAACCAGAGATGGAAAAGTATGCCTTGAAAATGGAAGAACAGAAAAAGCTTGTACAGGAGCAGACTACGAAAATAGCAAAGAAAGATAGCAAAGAAATAAACCCAGATAGATACAAAAATCGAGACAAAATTCCAACTAACTCTAATAAGCAAATCAAAAGCGAAGAAAAATCAAATTCAAATGACCTTTTCAAAGATTGGAGTGTTTCTGATCCAATTGAAGATCGAGGTTCTGTTTTCATTGGATTTGCCAAAGAAGTACATTCAGTTGAAGAGGCAGAATGCGAACTAGACAAAATTTTGGTTCATAAAACATTGGCAAAAGCAACTCATAACATGAATGCCTGGCGAATTAAAGGTGATAATGGGGTACAATGGCAAGATTTTGATGATGATGGAGAGACAGCTGCTGGTGGAAGAATGCTTCATTTGTTACAGGTAAGTTTGTTCTATATGATATTTTATTTTATAATTTCATTAATAATGAATATTAGTGTTAATACTAACAAACAGATGATGGATGTATGGAATGTGATAGTGGTTGTTACTCGAAAGTTTGGGGGTATACACTTGGGTCCAGATAGATTTAAGCATATCAATTCTGCTGCTAGAGATGCAGTCGTTAAAGGTGGCTTTTTCAAAAATTGATTTGAAGCAAATTAGTTTTTAAGCCTTTTCTGTTTTTGAGTAATTTTTGGAACATATTCAGAAGTTCGTTTTTTGGAATCCAATAGATTTTGGAGAAATATTTTCCCTTTGCTAGAAGTTGTATCTTTCTGTTGCTCATCAATTGATGATTCCTTGTCAACTTTAGATTTTTTATCCTTTTTTTTATCCTTTTTGTTAGTTGCTTCTTTCAAATTGGAAACACCGAGGTCAACATCATCACCGGATTTTATGTCTTTGGAACTTGAGCCCCAACTTCGACGAACAGGAGTAACATCTGAATACATCTGAATACTTGAATATCCTACTGATTCAACATTAGGTTTGGCGTTTTCAAGAATTTTGGTTGAGTTAGGTAAGGCCCATGATGACAGATCGGAAACTTTTTTAACTTCCACTTCTTCTTCTTCTTCTGCGGGATCCCCATCTTTTTTCATGAACTTCATGTTCATCACTCTACTAGAAAGACCACTCATTTGTAATGTATTATAATTATAGAGTTAATGGAATAAAAGCGATATTTTGTGAGAGGTTTAATTTTTATTTAATTTATTTAAATTATTTTTATTTAATAAGTTGAATATAAAATTCATTGGGAAGAATTTGATTTATTTATTTATTTATTTAATTATTTATTTACTCTTTTTTTATTTAAGAAATTTATATGATACTTTTTCAATTTATATTGTTTGTTTAGTGATTAATTATGCTTGTTTGCTGATTTTGAAATAAATTCACAAGAACTTCAATTGTAAAAAAAAAATTTTAACATAGAATGTAATGCCAATATAAGGCCAATTACTTTGTTATCTAAAAGTTAATCTCACTAGTTATGTGTAGCATATTTTTTTAAAACAATATTTCGGTCGTGTACATTGTAGATATCCTCTCATACAAAATTTAAATTCTGCGATGAGATAGTTTTTCAAGCTCATCACCATGAAGTCTGATTTCAAGTTTCTGAACCTTTTAGGTACTGTTTATAGACATGGGAATTTGGTGTTTACCAAAGATGGGAAGAAATTGTTGTCTCCTGTGGGGAACAGAGTCACTTGCTTTGACTTGGTTAACAACAAGTCTTTTACTTTCAATTATGAACATCGTAAAAACATAGAGAGAATAGCGCTTAATAAACAAGAAACATTAATGTTGACAGTAGATGTCGATGGGAGAGCCATTTTAGTCAATTTTGTTTCCAGAATTGTACTTCATCATTTTAATTTCAAAGATAAAGTGAAAGACCTTAGCTTCAGTCCAGATGGACACTATTTTGCCATTGCACTTGGGAAATTCATTCAAGTTTGGAAGACTCCTGATTTCACAGAAGATAGACAATTTGCTCCTTTTACAAGACATAGAATTTATTCGGGTCATTATAATGACGTAACATCTATAACATGGTCTAGTGACCTGAGATTTTTCATCTCCACATCCAAAGATATGACTTCTAAAATTTGGTCTCTTCAATCTGAAGAAAAAGATGTGACCATGACATTAGCTGGTCATAGAGACTATGTATTAAATGCTTTTTTCAGTGCAAACCAGGAAATCATATATACTGTTAGTAAAGATGGTGCTATTTTCACTTGGGAGTACACGGAAAAACCGAGTGAAGAAGAAGAAGAAGAAGAAGAAGAGGATGAAGAAGAAGAAGAAGAACAAAAACCAATGAGTTGGAGAATTACCGCTAAGAACTTTTTCTTTGCTAGCTCTGATACTAAATGCTGTACCTTCCATCCAAAATCTAATTTATTGGTGGTAGGCTTCAACAATGGTGAATTTAGAATATATGAAATGCCTGATTTCAATCATATACAACTGCTTCTGATGGGTCAGAATGCTATAAACACCGTTAATATAAATTATACTGGAGAATGGTTAGCCTTTGGATCTTCCAAAATGGGGCAATTGTTGGTTTATGAATGGCAATCAGAAACTTATATTTTAAAACAACAGGGCCATTTTGATTCTATGAATTGTTTAGCATATTCACCAGATGGCTCTCGAATTGTCACTGCGAGCGATGAAGGTAAAATTAAAGTCTGGGATGTGTTGTCTGGATTTTGCTTGGTCACTTTTAGTGAACATACTTCCTCAGTGACTGCAGTTCAATTTGCTAAAAAAGGACAAGTTATGTTTTCAGCTTCCTTAGATGGGACTGTAAGAGCATGGGATTTAATTAGATTTAGAAATTTTAGAACTTTTACCGCTACTGATAGAATCCAATTTAACTCGCTAGCTGTTGATCCTAGTGGAGAAGTGGTTGCTGCTGGATCTCAAGATACTTTTGAAATTCAAGTTTGGTCAGTACAAACATCTCAATTATTGGATTCTCTTGCTGGCCATCAAGGTCCAATATCTTTCTTAAGTTTTGGTAATGAAGATGGTTCAGTCTTAGCATCTGCTTCTTGGGATAAGACAATTAGAATTTGGAACATTTTCGGTCGTCTGCAACAAGTGGAACCAATTGAAATGACGTCAGATGTCTTAGCTTTAACTTTAAGACCTGATAGTAAAGAAGTAGCCGTTAGCACATTGGATGGTTATATCAGTATTTGGGACGTTGAAGATGCTAAACAATTACATTTGATTGATGGTAAGAAAGATATTATAAGTGGTAGAAATTTAGAAGATAGATTTACCGCTAAAAATTCTGCGAGATCCAAGTTTTTTACTACTATTGCATATTCTTTTGATGGAGAGACTTTAATTGCAGGTGGTAACAATAATTCTATTTGTATGTATGATATTGCAAATGAAGTTTTATTGAAACGATTTACTGTTTCAATGAATATGCTGATTAATGGTACAATGTCTATGCTTAACAGTAAAAATCTACATGAAGCAGCTGGATCTTTGGATTTAATTGATAGAGATGGTGAAAATTCAGATTTAGAAGATAGACTTGATTTTTCCCTACCTGGTTCCCATAGAGGAGGTGATGCAAGTTTAAGAAATATTAGACCAGAAGTTAGAGTTACTTGGTTACAATTTTCTCCAACTGCAGCCGCTTTTGCAGCCGCTTCCACGGAAGGATTATTAATATATTCTGTGGATGAATCAATAAATTTTGATCCTTTCGACTTAGATGTGGACATTACACCAGAAGCTACCTTGGAAGTCTTACAGGATAAAGAATATTTGAATGCTTTAGTTATGGCTTTCAGATTGAATGAAGATTATTTGATACGCAAAGTTTATGAATCGGTCCCAATTAATGATATAGAGCTTGTAACAAGAGATTTGCCAACTGTTTACTTGGAAAAAATGTTAGCTTTCATTGGGAAATTGGTGGTTGAAAATCACCATTTAGAATTCAACTTAATTTGGATTAAAAATTTACTTGCTACTCATGGGAAAGAGATCAATGCTCATAAATTTGAATATAGTAGTTGCATGAGATCTTTACAAAGATTTTTAAGTAAATTAGCGAAAGAAGTCGTTATGGTTTCCAAGAAAAATGGTTATTTACATGGGTACTTAAAAGGTCGTGAAGAAGAATCTAATGAAATTGGGACTAACGAGCAAGATGACGCATTCCAAGGATTTGAAGTTGAAGAAGATGAAGATGCGAAAGTTTTAGATAGTGAAGACGAAGGAAATGGAAAAAAAATCGATATTAATAATTCTTTTGATGAGGAATCTGATGAGGAATCTGATGATGACATCCCTATGGAAGAAGATACTGCTGGTGGGTGGTTATAGTGCATAAATAGAATATACATATATTAAACTTTAATTTCTACTTTATTCAGTTATATTTAAACGTAGTGACGCTTTAGAAAGGAAGAAAAAAAAAACATAAAAAAAAACATAAAAAAAAAAACAAAACTTTATAGACCAAATTATTTTTCAATTCTGCATTAAGGCGATTCAGTGCACTTTCAAGAAATAAAAACATTACACCTCCAAGTTTTCAAATTTATGAGAGCGGTAAATAGCAATAATTGTATTTGACTTTTATCAAAAATAGTACTATAAGATTTTATTTTTATTTTTATTTTTTGTGAAGATACTTTAAGAATTATGAAGCCAATATTGGTAATGAAGAGTTAAAAAAAAAATAAAGTTATAATAAATATGGCAAGTAATAAAATAAAAAAATTTGAATCCCGAATAGTGTTATTGTTCAAACCCCTTAAAAAATAATTCTCAAATGCATATTGTGCATCGGAAGCCAGCAAATGGGTTTCATGAGGTATCTCCTGTTTAAATTAGTCTCGGAGAAATAACTCGCCATATCAAAGTTAAGGTTTTTTCTGTTATCTTTAATGAATATATTTATTACTTTGGATTTTTTTAATACTCAGTATAGTTATCTTGGCATAGTTTCTCCGATAAGGTGGGGAAAGGAATGGCCATTACTATTTAAAGAAATGAGAATTAATTTTAGTTTATTGTTATTTCCTGTTTATTTGTTTTTTACCGTCTTTATCTAATCTAAATTTGATTTTAATTTAATTAGTCTTTATTTTATTTTTATTTTGTATTTAATTTTAATTTTTGGACAATTACGACCTCAACCCCCCCACCCCCCAGAATCACTCCACTTCAATTATGGGGGAATTTATAAACTCTAAAGATGTACATTGAGTTGAACCAATTATTTGGCTCAAATATATAAAAAAATTTGCTTCATTAATAATATATCAATACCTTTAACTGGTTTTAAACTCTTCATACATTGTAGTTTGGGTCTTTGTTTTTTAAACCCCTCCTCCCTCTGTGTGGAATAAATTTCGCACTAAAATGTTTAATGCAACCCTCACTGGAAAATGCTGCCAGAAATTAGTTTTTGCGGAGTCGCAAATGTAAGCGAGTCATTCTCACTAAATAAATCCGTTAATATTAAATTAGTGTTTTTTCCATCACATATTAGAATTCTTCAAATATTGTTGTTTTTGTTGCTGAATATCAAAAATTTTTTTAATCTTTTAGTTCTTCAACTCTTAGAAACAGCTTAGAGTATAATTTCATTTTAATGCCTCGTGATATTCAAAACCATCTTCTTTTCGAAGTCGCTACTGAAGTGGCCCACAAAGTTGGAGGGATCTATTCAGTCCTTAAACTGAAGGCTCCAATTACTGTGGCAGAATACAAGGAAAGATATACTCTTATTGGGCCATTAAATCAAGAACTGGCTCAAATCGAAGTAGAAGAATTGCCGGTCAAGGATCCTTTAATTCAACAAACTCTTAATCTGATGAGTGAAAGGGGTATTCGTTGGACGTATGGTCGTTGGCTTATTGAAGGTGCGCCTCGTGTTTTGTTATTTGATATTTACTCAGCCAATGGATATTTAGATGAATGGAAAGCTGATTTATGGCTGACTGCTGGAATTCCTACTCCTGCTCACGACCAAGAGACTAATGACGCAATTTTGTTAGGTTATCTTGTTGCTTGGTTTTTAGGTGAGTTAGTTTATCACGACAGAGAAAGAGCCGTTATTTGCCATTGTCATGAATGGTTAGCTGGTGTTGCCTTACCTCTTTGTAGGAAAAGAAGAATTGATGTCACCACCATTTTCACCACACATGCAACACTTTTAGGTAGATATTTATGTGCTGGTTCAACCGATTTTTATAATAATTTGGCTCATTTTGATGTTGATGCAGAGGCTGGTAAAAGAGGTATCTACCATAGATATTGTATTGAACGTTCTTCCGCTCATACGGCTGATGTTTTTACCACTGTGTCTCATATTACAGCTTACGAAGCTGAGCATTTGTTAAAGAGAAAACCAGACGGTGTTTTACCAAATGGTTTAAATGTTGTTAAATTTCAAGCTGTGCATGAATTTCAAAACCTTCATGCTTTAAAGAAAGCAAAAATCAATGAATTCATTAAAGGTCATTTCTATGGTAATTACGATTTTGATTTAGACAATACTCTTTACTTCTTTATTGCCGGCAGATATGAATTTAGAAATAAAGGGTGTGATTTTTTCATTGAATCTCTTGCTCGTCTTAATCACCGTTTGAAAGAGGCTGGCTCCAAAATGACCATTGTTGCATTTATCATTATGCCAGGTAAAACTAGATCCTACACTGTGGAAACTTTGAAAGGTCAAGCTGTCATCAAGCAATTAGAAAACACTATCGAAGAAGTACAAAAGAAAGTTGGTGAAAGACTTTTTGAGCATTGTGCTAGATTTAATAGACATAGTGGTATTTCAAACTCAGGTGGTCACGAAGTTCCAACTATTGATGAATTAATTAAGCCTGCTGATCGAGTCTTATTGAAACGTCGTATTTTTGCCTTGAAAAGAGATGGATTACCACCAATTGTTACTCATAATATGATTGATGATATGAATGATCCAGTTTTAAATCAAATAAGAAGAGTGGAATTATTTAATAAGCCTGAAGATAGAGTTAAAATTATTTTCCATCCTGAATTTTTAAACTCCAATAACCCAATTTTATCCTTGGATTACGAAGAGTTTGTTCGTGGTTGTCATTTGGGTGTCTTCCCATCATACTATGAGCCATGGGGTTACACTCCAGCTGAATGTACAGTAATGGGTGTACCATCAATCACCACTAATCTTTCTGGATTTGGTTGTTATATGGAAGATCTCATTGAAAATACAAATGATTACGGGATTTATATCGTTGATCGTCGTATGAAATCAGTCGATGAACTGATCAATCAATTGACTGACTACATGTTTGATTTTGCTGAAAAGACTAGAAGACAACGTATTAATCAAAGAAATCGTACTGAGCGATTACTGGACTTATTAGATTGGAAGAGAATGGGATTAGAATACATTAAGGCTAGACAATTATCTTTAAAGAGAGCTTACCCAGAGCAATTTAAAAACGAGCAAAATCCATTCACTAATAGGGAAAACTTGAAGTTAACCCGCCCATTATCAGTGCCTGGATCACCAAGAGGTCAATTCCCTATGACCCCTGGTGATTTAGGTTCACTCCATGATGCTCAACAATCGATTAATAATGAAGATTATATTGCATTTAAGCTTGGTGACCAAGATGATGATGATGATGCTGAGCATTACCCTTTAACTTTAAGAGGTAGCAGTGCTCCTCCTCAAGATGAATAGGCGAAATGTTATTGTCTTTTGAATAAAAAAGAACCAAAAAAAAAAGAAAGAAGAAGAAAAAAAAAAAAAAACGATCACTTTCGATCCAATTCTTGAAAATGATCAAGAGAATATAGTATGTATTGAATAATTTCAAATTAAACAAAAGAGAACTTTTAATTCTGCCTTCTCCGGCCTTTCCACCCTTCCTCTTCCAAGTAAACACACCGTTATAGATTTTAACAGTGCTAAGTATTGAGTATTAATTGTAGTCTGTTATCAATTTCTCAATTCACGCTATATTCTCTCAAGCTAGTATTTGATACTGCATATACCCGTCAATCGACTTTTCTTCCTTTTCAACATTATTCATTTTCAAAATCATTTATCAAATGGTAAGTAAACAAGAAATCAGGAAAGGCGGACCTCACTTTCGTACATCATTCACTAACAATAGTTACCTTTGTATCTTTTGACTGCAGCAAAGAAGCAGCCTGTTTTGGTTGAATTAAAAAGTGGAGAGACCATCAATGGTCAATTAATCAATTGCGATTCATGGATGAACCTTACTTTGAAAGATGTAATTCAATCATCAGCACAAGGTGACGAGTTTTTGAAAATAGAAGAGATTTATATTCGTGGGAATCATATAAAGTATCTTAGATTACCTGACGAACTTATGGATTATGCAAAGGAGCAAAACCTCCAAAATCAAGAACAAAGAAACAGAAACAATCAAAAAAGAGGAAGGGGAGGATTTGGTCAAAATGGAAACTATAATCAAAACAGACGTAATTTCAATCAGAATGGAGGTAGATTTACACAAGGAAATCGTCGTTATAACAACAACAACAACAATAATAGTAATATTAACCTGAATAACAACCAACACCAATCAAATCACCATAACAATGTTGGTCACAATAATGCTAATAAATCTTAAAGCTGCTAGGGGACATAGATATGTACTATATGGGACAAATCGGTTGATATACTGTAGATTACTTACATTTGAGCAAGAATAACATAGCTAACTAATAATTCAATTACTAGGGTACTATTAGTTCGGTTTATTATTATTTTTTTTTTTTTTTTAATTATTATTTTTATATTTTTATTTGTATTTTCATATTATATCTCTGTATTCTTTCTATTTAAATTCCCACTTTGTGTAAAACGCCTAGTAGTTCTATATCTGTAGTTTGATATTTGTATAGTTCTGCGTTTCTGCTACAAAAAGCTTGCTTCAAATGCCTTCTAAATATGAATCCTGCAACTTAAAACAACATAGAGTAATTAAACTAGGTAAATTTAAAGGAATTGTTGATAATAGAAAATTAAATTGCCCAAGATTCTATCCAAATTGTTGCAAAGGATGTACATGCTGTATGAATCAGCCACATGTCCCATCTTTATTGCGAAAATCATACAGCTTCAATGATTGTAATAATAAAATGATTAAACTTAAACAAATTAAACTTCATTGTTGTAAATTCCCATCAATGCTTACTTTAAAGAAAGAACTGCAACAACACAGTATAACTCAGACTAGTACTAGTGATAGTGATTATAATGGTACTGATAATTGGGAAAATGATTTGAAAAATCTTATTAATATTCTTAGTCTTGATGGAACTATTAACCTCAATGGACAGAATCTTCTATAAATTGTTGAATACATGACAAAAATAATCAATATAACTATGATTGAACGTGCCAACTTTTCAAGTTTTCACGGTAATGTATTTCATTAATTAACCCATTCAAATCTCTTAGTTTATCTTCATCTTCTTCCTCCCATTTACCTAAATCTTTCTGAAGTAGCTTTTTCCATTTATCGTCACCATTGAATATACTATCAATACAATTTTGAGGTGAATAATCAAGTAGCTTATATAATTCAGGATCCCAAGTTGCTTCAAGAATTTTTTTGTATAAATTCATCACCATTGGTTCCATTATAACTTGAGAAGTGCTGCCGTTTAATTTAATTAAATTTTGATTTTGATTTTGATTAGCTAATGAGTTCTTAGTAGAGTCATTATGTTGATGGAAACGTTGAGTTATCATTTGTTGTAAATGCATATGATGATGTTTGCTTGAATGAGAACCAACGTCTCGGTGAGATCCATTTTCCTGTTTATCCCGATGAGAGTCAGTTCCCGATTTATCAGTATCACTTATTGATGAGTCTGAATGTAAAATTGATTGCTGGTCTGATTTATTTTCAATAATATCATTGAAACCTCCGAAAACTTTATTCCTTTCGAAATTTGGAACATTGAATTTCCCGTTGGAAGTGAAAGTTCCATTTAAATTCGTCATACTAGATTTGGTCTTAAAATTAGTCGTCCTTTTCAGTAATTTTGATGAGCTTAATTCGCTTGTTTTTAATTGCGTATGAAATTCCATGTTAGCTGGTAATTCCACTAAGCTAATTGTAACGGAAATAATTGCATTCACCTTGGAGTTTTGAAGTAAATACTTAGATGTGGTGGGCTCATTGAAGTTAAGATATTCAGACAAGTTGACATCTACATAACCAACTTCTTGTGGTTTATTACTTTGATGAATGTCATCCTTATAATAAACTCTTAAAAGACAATATTTATTGCCAATCAAGTTATCCTTTTTCTTTAACGAAAATTTCAAATTACATGAGAGATTGTAATTGAAAACACATTTATAATTTTGAATTGGCTTCTCTTTTGTGGAAGCCACAATTCCACTTACTGAAGTACTTTCTTTATTAGCACTAGCGTTGGTAATAGTATGGGATCCCAACTTATGCTTTTTGCTATCCCTAATACTGAGTTCAACAAAGCATCTGCCCCCTACATGAGGGATATTATTAATGTCATTGATACTGAGCTCTAAGGCAAACTTTGGCTTACTAGATATGGTGGACATCGCCAGTTATTATCAACAACAACTATATTTAAAACGAGTTGTAGTTGCTTGTGAATTGTAACGGTAAGAGAATTCTAATTAGACTGCACAAATGCTGATAGTGGAGAAAAAAAAAAAAAAAAGAAAGAAAAAAAAAAGCAATGTTTTTGGCGCTAAGACATTAAAACCCAATACATAAGATAGAACCAATTATCAATCTATTCCGAATAACCCGCTATCATACGCGTATAATCAAATTTTAGGAAATGGTTAATAAGTTGGATTGAATATATATACCGAGATATCTGCTTGGCTAGATCATAGCAATAAAATTTTTAATTACCGGAATTAACAGCTTTTAAATTCGTTGATAATTAAGTGTACCAAGAAATCTGTCAAGGATCTGGAGAAAAGAATGATAAACCATATGCCATTAATTTTTTAAACTGTGATTACCGATCATTATTTGCCTGTGACTAATATTGTTTTTATTGTTTTTAGTATTATTTTTTTTTTTTGTTTCACATATATATTTATATTAATCTCACTATTATAGTCATACCTTCAATCTTAGTTTACTATGCAGCTATCTATTTATTTAATCGCAGATTATGCAAAAATGCATAATTAAATCCTAGATGCAATCACAGTTTTATTTTATTATTATTGATATTATCATTCTTTACATATATATATATATATATTGACTAGCACAAACTAGTCATACTTGGAGTTTGACAAGATTGTTTGAAAAAGGTATTAAAATCTTCACTACCATCAAGTAGTAATAAGCTTAAATCAGTAAATTGTTTTGTGAGTTGTATAGCAGTATTTATATCATCTTCTGAGGCAGTGTATTGCATTTCCCATAAGTATACCTGACACATTTTTAATGAATCTTTTAGGTTTTGGTGAAATTGAGACATATGATTTTTTTGGATAGGAATTGAAACTTTAAGTTGTGGAGCAGGGACTTGCCCGGTTATTTGAGGAAAATTAACCTCAAGCACTAATCCATAATTGGTTTCTTGTCTATTCATTAAATATGGCTAAAGTATAGAATTCAGTAGCGAGTTGGCAACCTCAAGTAATGACTACCACAAAAAAAAAAAAAAAGAACTACGTTAGATTACAAGTTGCACATATATCTTGTTACACATTTCACACAAACACTAAGATCCCCAAATAAAATATATATGTATATATATATATATATATTGATCAAAAGATAGCACAAATAAGCAATTTTACTCAATATAAGACAATATCAGACAATACTTATTGAAAATTAGAGTCAATATTTAACGAAGCAGTAAATTAAGTAAAGATTATTTCAATGAAATTTTATGAAACTTAATAAAAGTAATATGCAAAACAAGTAAAACAAAATAAGGCAAGGCAAGGCAAGGCAAAAGGAAAAAACAATAAAATAAAATAAAAAAAGTAAAAAAAAATAAAAAAAACTCTATTTAAATATATTCAAAGCAAAGCCTTTACAAATAGTATAAAATTACTGATTATTTTTTTACATTGGTTATATTAATCGTACGGCTAAAATTCAAGTCAAGATATTCATTTGCAAATAAATGATGCATTTAATAAAACAAGTATTTATTTGATTATTTATTTACTTTTTTATCATTTGAATCATTCGATTGGCTATTTGCCTATTCATCATTCAATTGTATACTTGTTCATGTTTGTTTGCTTGATTAACTACATATCTTGTATTATGAATTTCTTTACCCAATGCAATAGTCTTGCTCGTGTAAATATTATTTATAAAACCTTTGTTTAAATAATCTGGCTATTTCGAAATAGAAAATAAATTAAATTTAAATTTAAAATTATATGTGGATATATAGACAAAAAGCTAAAACAAACTAACTGAAGGTTGAATTCAAAAAAAAAAAGAAAAGAAAAGAAAAGAAAAAGAAAAAGTGTAAACCAATAGTTAATAGTTGTATTAGATTGCATTACATAATTCATCTCTTCGTAAAGAGAGAATTGGCTTTAAATTTCACATATGTGTTTTTACCCTTCTTGATTTAGACAGATTACAGCTGGTTTGATGAACTTGCCAATCTCCAAAACTACTTACTCGAATATTTTAAAGTTGCACGATTATTTTTTTTTTACCGCCTTTGTATTTAGTTAACTATGTTTCAAATGTCTTCAGTTCATCGTTAACTCGTAAATAATATTTTTCACATGAAGTATACTTAATTATTTTTATATTATGCCGTCTTAGAATTGCTTAGGTTCTAACTTACACCTGGCTTTGTTAGATCTTGGAGCTCCTTCAATGCTCAAACATGTAATTATTTAGACAATTATATTGGTAGTTTGTAAACTACGTAGGACTCTTGTTATAAAGCCAGCTTGTTTCCCGTTTGTCGGTTCTTTCTGAAGCATCTTAAAGCTTACTCCTGTATAGTCTTTGTTCCTACATTCAATTCTTCTTAAGTTAACCATTTGAAAACAAGCGCGTCGCGGTCATTAATTAATATTATCCACAAGTATCAAACGACAAAACATAGAGTTACACCGGGGCTTGAACATTAAGGGAATACCATTTTGCTTAGTTCAGACTGAATCAATAGTAAACATTACACTTTAAATACTCAAGCCGATTATTTTTTTCTGATTGATAAGCCTTTTGAATACATTTAATGTCAATATCGCTTCAGAGCATGGAGCTAACCAGGGATGCATTTCAATCCCTTTCTTTATCAATACCGATAGACCTTCAAAAATATCAATATTTATGTCTTTGCCTTGAAAAAATTTTAAATCTAGAGGATGAACGATCTATATTGAAAGAAACTGAAGCTCCAAATGACCGACTGTGCAAATCTCCATCTTCAATTGGCAATGCCAATAATACTAATAACAACACCACCACTACCACCTCCATTAATAATAGAAATAATAATACCAAGAACACAAATATCACTAATAATAATGACAAACCTTTGTACCATAACTCAGAAATACTCTCAAGGGTGGTTTTTTCGGGGGAAATTTGGCTAAACGATCAAATATGTATAAGAGACATCAAAATCAAATTAGCATTACTTAATGAAATTAATGCATTAATAGAAAAGGAAATATATAATGCTCAATCGGGTGCAACTGTCAATGCTGATGTTAATGTCTTAAATTATTATGAAAAATTATTGACTGCCTATAAGTTTTTGGAATTACCTGTTTCAACAAACAATCAATATAATAATCTGTTATCATCATATTCCAAAGGTGAAGATTACTCTCTTAAGGAGGAAGAAGAAGAAGAATGTAGTCATGATTGGGAGGATTCAAATACACCCAAACAAATTGCAAGAACTCAATCAAATTCTCTGTCCCTTGGCTCATTCCTGAAAACATATCATTCAATATTTGGGAATAATATTAATGACTCTAGAGAATTAAATACTTCTTCAAAAAACAAGGACTCTATTAGTAGTCCTATATCAGCAACACTGTCCACGTTGGGTAATGGACAATCTTCACACTCTTCAAATATGTCTAATCCAAGCACCCCAACGGGGAATGGACCTCAAAGTGGTAATTATCAATCCAATAGTGCGCGCTTACCTCGTAAGAAAAGGTTTCTGATGATGGGTAACACTGAAGTAGTTGAAGAGGCACCAGAAGATGAAAAAAAGCAACAATATATTAATTCACTCCTTGCCAAATCTAAAATCTATAATAAGATTAGGAAAAATCGTGACCTGTCTGGATCGACCAATTCTATGATTTCTAATCCGACAAACATAAGTAGTAGAAACAGTGTAACTACTACTACAAGTAATATGAGAAGAACTTCAATTCAGTCACCTCATGAAGAACAACGTGTATCTCAGCTGATAGGAGGAATGGGATCTCAATCAACCATAAATTCTCGTCATAACTCTTTCATATCAATCGTTGACTTAACTTCTGCTCAAAGACAAGAAATTCAAAAAAATAAATATGAATATTACGTTCAATTGAAACGATTACTTAAAAGTATAAATCAGATCTTAGAAGTAATTAATGTTTCTGATGAGCTGAAAAACTTGATTACTCTTATTGAATTTATTAAGCGCTATATTATAAAATTAGTTTTGATAGATACAAAAGAGTTAATCCTCCAATATTTGCATTTTAAAGAAATACTGTTCATTAAGAAATAGTTTATTAACGGATAACGATGTATGAAAAAATGTAATAATATTACTTTCCTGGGTAAGTGTAACAGGAATCAGAAGTGTACTCACTGAAAGATCTTTTTTTTTTTTTTTTTTTTTTTTTTTTTGGGAAAAAAAAATGTTAAAGTGTTTTTGAAGTATTATCAAGTATATAGCCATCAAGCTATAGATTTTGAATTACGTGATGTTTGAATATACAAGCTTAATTGTATACTTTGATTACATAAATATAAAAAGCTTTTTTTTTTTTAAACTAATCTGTAGTATGAAAGATTGGAAAACAGAATCTTGAACGTTAAATCATATAGTATAATATCTTACAATTTGCAACTCGCCAGGAGAAATTATTTACAACTACTAAGCATTTGCAGAATAACAAGTAAAAGCTGATCATTCTCACACGCAGCAGCTACACGTTCCTTATCGTTTAATTGCTTATTCACTTGTGATTCTGACTGATGTGTGCCTTCTTTGATTAAAATCTTGATTCTGAATCTTGGAGGTAAGCATCTTTCCAAACGAACACGAATACCTAATCCAATGAGAGTTGCAAGGGAACAGTGTGTTATTGTAGGAGTTATTTTAATCAAAACTTCCGATATTTGATCTTTAGGTTTCTGTTCTATCGTTATATCTTCCAAGTTTACCACTGCTAATTGAGCAAGAGTTAAAGGATGCTCTGGATCTGATATAGTCAGAATCAAATCAAAAATTTCTTGAGAATCTATTAAATCTTCATTTTCACAAAATTCAGTGGAGCCTTCAGATTCACTAGTAGAATCATCAGTTAAATCGGGTAAAGCATTTGGCACTTCGTTCATCAGAGATGGTATAAGGGAAAGACCTAATATTTTATCCGTCAAACATTCATATTGGTTCTTTGGTGGTGCCAGATCAAGTCTAGTTGGTAATTCAGAGACATCTATAATGGTTGGGTTAGCATTTATAGGATCATCCATGGTAGTAGCTAACTTTTTAACGATTCTGAAGATATGATTAATAATAAATCTTTTGTAAAAGACAATCAAAGGAAAAGATAATCATAAATAAAAATAAAAAATAAAACATAAAAAATACTTTTTTTTAAAAAAATAAAAAATAAAAAACCCGTTTGGTGTGCGAATTTAAATCAGTAGCTGGTGTACTGTGTGTAGATAGACTCATACTATATGTGGTCAGTGACTTGAAAGTTACGGTTGGTTGCAAACGAGTTTATTTGTCAAAGGGCGTTTAATATTAAAAATTCTTCTAAAAATTGTTTTAGTGCTTTGAACAATGCTGTTGGTTTTTGTATCTATCTCTATATCTAGAACACATTTAGCTGATTCAGTTTAATTAAGAGAACTTGGCAAGATGGTAAGGGAAGCACTTCTTTTGTTATTCCCTTGGCCTATTCCCTGGGATAAAACTGTGTTGATAATAATATTATTCTTGAGACTTTAGCGTTCCTGTATAATGATAGAAAGATAATCAAATCTTAACAATTATTGAATTTATAAGGACGTAAAAAAAAAAAAAAACTAATACTAAATAGTTGTGCATGAAAACTTATTGTATTAGAGAAAACAAAACACCAATAATAAGCCAAGGACAAGCCCAATGAACAAATACGATCGGGTTTATCTTCAGCAATTAGCTCCTTTGATACTGGTGCACTTAGATGAACCCGGCCTGGTTCCAGAACAAGAAATTTCCAAGAATTTGAATAAGCACAACTTGGCAGGCACAATTTGGGATAACTGTATCATTAAAGATCGTATTCTGAGCGCCAAATTTATGATTGAATATACAGGTGATATTGATTTTAAACTAACAAGTATACATGATAATTATAAGCATGAAAAATATCCTGAAACCCATTCAATATTGTCTCCTTTTAATCCCGGATCTGATATCTTCCCGAATGGATTAATTTCTGAGAAATGGTTTACCAAGTATATCGAAGATCTTCCGTTTGCCATTATCAGTGCATTTAATTTACCTCAAAGAACAGATGATAGTGAAAACACTAGATTGGACTTACTTGCCCAAAGGCTTCTTCAATTGAAAACACAATCGACTAAATATGGTATTCATTTTGTTGCCGTGATTATTGGGGATGGTCCTCATGAAGAAGATCGGTTAACGTATCTAAGAAATATCACTGGGCTCTCCAAAATTTCTGGCTTATTTTATTTGCAAAATGGTGCTCATATTGAAAGAGATGCTGCAGTTCTAGTTTCGACTATCTTATCGGGTCTTAAATCTATCGCTGTTGATTTTTATTCTTCAATTGAACAAAAGATTAGGTTGAGGTATAAAAAATATTATTCTTATCCTGTGAAGACTCCAGGAACAAATGTCGTTCTTAAGCCATCTTTTCTAGAAGCTAGAAATTGTATTAAATTAGGTATTTTGGGACAATTTTCTCGACCTCAGAATATGGAGCATTGTTTGAAAAGTTTACTAACTGCTTATGATCAATTAATTGAGTTATTGAATGAGAATTTCCGTGGCGAATTACTTCCTCATGATTTAACTCTTTATCAGCATTTCAGAAATCTAGTAGATATAATGGCATTTCATATAGTTCGTGGTTATATGGCCATGGAAGATCCCTTACTGGCACTCAGAAAACATAAAGCCCATGTTGATAATATAATAAATGTCACGGGGAATGATAGTAATTGGATTTCAATTCAATATGAGCTTCTAGCTGAATTATTAGAATTGATCCCCAATTCAATAAAATCTAGAGTTAAAAACTCAAGGAAATTGCAAAAAAAATTCGGCGGTCCTTTATCCATTTATTACGGTGGAATTCAGTTTCATGATGCCGGTAAACCGGAATTTGACGTTACAACTCATTCTGGATTTCTTTATTTAAAAGCTGCCAATGTTGGATCTATCAAAGAAGGATATTCTTATATGGATAATAAAGCTGAACCTAGAATTTCTCTTTTGGAAAAAGCGGTAAAAGCTTTCCAAATTGGAGATATAGAAGATGAAACTTTGCCTTCCATTTTTCAATATCTTAATTGGCAAATTGGAGACTTATATTATGAAGAGGGCAACTTGGAAAAAGCTCTACATTATTATACAAAATCTTTTGAAACTGTTGCAGTTACTTTAAAACCTTTAGGATTGCTTAAGTTATTACAATGCTATCATCAATTATCTGATTCAACAAACTTAGCCAAGACTTTACTTCTTCTTTCAGAATTCGATTTATCAAAGTTATTAATCCCTAATTTGAAAATTGAATCTGAAATTCTTAATCAATTTAAATCTAATCAAAATATTTTTGAATCTTATTCATTGGTAATTAACAAAAATCTGAAATCTTCCAAAATTGATGTTTTTGACAACTGTCTTTTCCAATTCGAAATTAAATGTCAATTGAATTTTGAAACTCTTGCCAAATTTTTAAACATTTCCCAAGACGAAATTACTATTGATATTACTAGTATTGAAATAAAATTTAACGGTCTAGGTTTCACTAATATTCTTCTTGAGAAAGGTATGGACTCTAATATAAAATCATCCAAGGCTCTTCAACATGTCGATATTGAAAATGGAAAAGGTAGTATAGCTTTGAGCTTCAATTGTAAGAATTCTCATAAAGTTCTCCAATTTGAAATGGAGGCAATTAAAGTTGGTCAGTCGCAAATTAAGTCTGTTGTTATAAATAGTGAAATTTTGGCACCAAGTGTGAAAATATATAACGTGAGTTCAAAATTGTGCGATTATAAGCATCATTCAAATTTTTATCAAGAGAAATCTGTGGAACTGGAATGTTTGAATGATTATTATCAACAATCAATTCGAATTTTGGAACCTTCTTCAATTATAAATGTTCATCCAAAAATTCCAAAACTAAAGCTCAATCTTCAAAATAAAGAGAGTAATATTATTTTAGGGGAAAAAATGAAACTAGATTTTTCATTTGATTTAACTAAAGGAAAAGGAATCGAATACGATAAACTTTTCATAATAGCCATAGTTAGACTTAATGGTGCGCATGTATCTATACAATCCAATTGGAATGAATATAAAGATGATCAACCTCTATCATTAAGTGCAATCAAAGAAAATCCGAATCATTCTTTCTATATTCAAATTGAAAAGTCGCCCACATCGAAACAAAATATTGATGGTAAATTAAGTGTGGTTTTCCAAATGTTACGAGAAGAAGAAGATCATAATACCACTTGTTCAAACTTATCTCCAACTTCTTATGAACTACAGAAATATGAGTTTGATGTTGTGACAGATCCGTTTATCTGCGAATATTCGGTTTTACCGCGATACGGAGTTAATAATCAACACAATGATATGCCTAATCCTTTCGTACTTCAGAAAGATATACCAATCAAAATGCCAATTGCTGTTCGATTATGGAAAGGGATTGCTAAAATCCAAACCGATATTAAGATAGATAGTACAGAATTTTTTTTGAAAACACTCAATCCAGATGTGGAAGTTAATATTGTTGAGAAAAATGGACTAGAGTTTTATTTCACTACAGCAAGTAAAAATGGTTATATTTTAAGAAATGTGACGGTTAATGTCAGATTAAATATCAAATGGAAAAGAGAAAATTCGGATATATTGAATGAACACCAAATTAAAGACTGGGATGTCACCTTGCCATATTCAGAGCCAAGACTTTTATTGAATGTCCATGAAGATAAGGCCAGAGAAACTTTGGAAAATGAAAGATTAATTAGATTACATTATGTTATTGAAAATCCAACCACTAGAGTCTTCACATTTGCTGCGACTTTGAATAATATCGGCAAGAAATGGAAAATAAAGCCTCATGCTATTCCTTCCACACCTTTCCCGGTATTACCTTATATGAGGCATATAATAGATATAGTGGCGACGCATTACGGTGATGGAGAATTAGAACTACCATCAATGAATTTAACTGATATCAATTTTAATGTTAATTTACCTACACTCCCAGTATGTGATGAAGTGATATCTAGAGGGGGGATATTATTCTATGATACTAATGAAAAGAATTAAACAGAATGGGGCAAGTATAATAAATAGATGACTAGGTAGAAATTTGAGTATTTTTGGTACAAATTATTCAGTTTATTGCATGCAATATTTAATTCGAACCTTAGATTTGGCTTGTTTGTAAGTTTGTGTCTAGATTTGTCTCATTAATACATTTAATTATTTATTTTTTTTTTAATGTATATTATTTCAAGGCAATATTTCCTCATCTATGTATAGGAGCAGTACTTTTTCAAGACATAGTTGAGTTGATACTCAATTGATGCATTCAAAACTAATTGAATGTCGATTTAAAATCTACATAGTTAAGACTACAAGCATTTGAATCTGTAAAGATATATTTCTTTAAAAATTTATTGAAAAAGAAAACTAATTAATTTAGTTGATACCTAACAATTCAACGTCAAACACTAAGGTGGCGTTTGGTGGAATGATACCTGGGAAACCAGTTGGACCGTAAGCTTCGTGACCTGGGATGGTTAACTTGGCACGGGTACCCTTGGATAACTTAGGAATACCAGTGTCCCAACCTTTAATGACTTGACCGACACCAATGGTACATTGGAATGGCTTACCCTTGTCTCTGGAAGAGTCAAATTTCTTACCGTTTTCAAGAGTACCGGTGTAGTGAATAGTAACTAAATCACCTTGCTTTGGAAAGTTGGTGTTGTCACCTTGAGTAAGGATTTCAATTTGAGTAGTGGCTGGAGCGGACATTGGACTAAATGTGCTAAATGGACGACGTAAAGAGGTTCTTGCAAGAGTTCTCAACATTAAAGTTTTCATATTACAAGTTGGGCAGTTGGAATAGTGTGCAGGCAAAGCCAAGCATCAAACGGGCAACTTAGTGCTATTTTTTTTTGTTTTTTGTTTTTTTTATTAAGTTTTTTTTTTTTTTTGCCTCCCATCCTTTTCCACAATCAGCAACTAAATTTTACTTTTACGAAATTTTTTTAATTACGTAAAGGAGGTAAAATTGACTGTTTGGAATTATGGTTCGCAACATTTATGTTAAATATAAATTAGCGTCTTTACCACATCAACAATGTTCCATAGTTTTAGCACTTCTGAAACATTTTTTTAAACTCAATTGAGGTCAGTATATCCCCTACCGCCTTCCAACAATAACCGACAACCTAAATTGAATGATTGGAAGAGAACGATCAAGTTTTCGTTGGAGTGATTTTATTTTTTTAGTATATTGTTGCTAATAAAATCGTTGCAATCGAAAATTACCCTTAGCTAAGTGCGCGGATGTTGAAGCTAAATATTTAGCCATTTTTGTTGTTCGTAATTTGAATGACTGAATAATTGCTAATTTATTTTGAATCTATGAGATAACATTGTGATTAATATCAATTCCATTCGAAAAGATTTCTTTAATTATTTATTTAAAAAATTGATTATTTATTATGTCTGATGTTTCCATTATCTTTAAAAGGGCTAACAAAATATATACAAACAATGATGTCATTGAAGGGAAAGTTCGGTTGGTTCTAGCTAAATCTACTAGTATTAAAGACATTACAGTTAAACTTGAAGGAGTGAGTAATTCTTATGTTGAAGTACCACGTACAGAATTGTCTCTGTCTGCCAAGTTATCAAAAGACCGTTTGCGCCAGGAAGCTAAAAAGCCCCCTAAAATGTTAGAAGATACGCATAAAATATTGTATCGAACTCAAGTTGTGTTTCCGCCCCCTAATGTTAATCTGGTTCTGAATGCAAAAGAGTTCACTTTGGCTGCTGGGAACTATGAATATCCTTTCAAATTTGTTATTCCAATGGATAACTCTTGCGCCAAATTGGATCCTGACCAACTGTTCGGTCTATCTACAACATCACATAATGCACGATATCAAACTAATCACAATGCAGGCTATCATAAGTCTTTCCAATTGCCTCCATCGGCATCTTTTGGTCATGAAGGTAATCTTGCCTCTATTAGATATTTTGTTAAGTCAACAGTGAATAGACGAGGTATTTTGACTATGAATTTAAGGCATGAGAATAATTTTAAGTTTCTTCCATTAGAGGTGAATGAAAGATCTCAAGAATCTGAAAGAGAAATATTCATTAGGAAAGCTATACTCCTAAATTCTGAAAATTCTTCACCCATACCGAAGAAAAAGGGGTTTTTCCAAAGAATGATGAATCCTGAAGTTAATTCATCTTCTCGTAGATCATCTTCTAACTCTTCCGTCCCAGAATTGTTTTTAGAAATTAGAATGAAAAGTCCAAATATTTCTGTGAACCAAATTCCTAAATATAGAGTATTTATTGTGACGAAAAATGATCCTTCAAAATATTACACCAATGCTAAAAATGGTAATTCAGGTTTAAGTCAAGAAATATACTACAAAGGTCTTGAAGGTCTGCTTCACATTACAAATATCATTATAGCTCATGAAGCATACAATAACCATAAACATCAAAATTTAAGTGTTGAATCAATCAAAATTTTAAACATTAAGCCAGGATCTTTTAAACTTTCCAATTTAAAGCCTACAAGAAATCATGCATATTATGAATATGAATTAGATCCTCGTGATTACACATGGAATATTCCAAAAAATTTGATTCCAACTTTCAATATTTGTAATATTGAAAGATATTGTACATTCGTGTTACGAGGAATTTTTTCAATGTCATCTTTTGAATGGCAGTACCAAGCATCTTCATCCTCTGTGGTTGAACTTGTTTGTGATGTGAAACTTTTATCAGGAATAAAAGCCCCTAACTCGAGACAAGAAGTAAGAACTTCAGCACCATTAGCCAGATTACCTCAAGACCAAGTGAAACCAGGGGAAACATTTCCTAGTACTCCTAATTATAATGAGCCATCAACTTCAATCAATCTGCAGCACTCATCTCAACTAAACTCATTCAATGATAATAGTGCCTTACCAAGTTATGATGAAGTGGTTAATCAAATTTGATAGTATACCCACTGATCAAATGTAATTAACTGAACAGATTTAATTGGTATCGCAATAATCGTAAAATGGAACAAACCTCAAATTGCACTATAAACTTTTGTGAATATAGATAGGACGCCTTTGAAAATTATATGTAGATATAGATATATATATGTATAAACAATATAGTTTAGTCGTTTTTATTTGGCTAAAGAAGAAAAAGGCGGAAATGAATCTGTAATTTATAAACTAATTTTTATCTATTATTAGATTCAATTTTAAAACCATCAATTATATTTTGACAATTTCTTGTAAACCGTTTTCCAAAGCATGAAGTTCCCCACTAATCTGACATCATACTTGCTATACTTCGCATTGTTTATATATAGGAATTGGGCAATTTCGACTAATAGAGATCAACGAAAGTTTTAGAGCAATGTTTTTTCCTGCGTGAATTTGCCTGTTAAGGATCGACGTGTGTAGGTATAAATTTTTCATTTTTTTTGTTTTCTAGAGGCAAAACGCTATAATCTTTAATGAGTGATAGAAGTTCATTTTTGGCCCGTAACAAGGTAGCTCTTGCTGTGGCTGCTGTGGCTGGTATATCCGCTGGTGCCTACCTTTACTATAATGCTGCTCAAAAGTCTGAAAGTACTGAAGATGTGAATTCTTCTGAAGGTTCCAAGAAGAAAAAGTCTAAGAAGAAGTCCAAGAAGAAGAGTGAATCAGCTACTCCAACTGAAGAAACTTCTGAACCACATCAAGACATTTACCCATTGAAGGATGGTTTCCCAGATGTTTCCGATGAAGTCATTGCTACCCTTTCTGAAGAACAAAAGGAAGAATGGGCAGCTGCTATGAAGGAAGATGGTAATAAGAAATTTAAGGCTAAACAATACAATGATGCTATTAAGTTTTACACTGATGCCTTGCGTATCAAGGTTGATCCAGTTTTCTACTCCAACAGATCAGCTTGTTATGCTGCTCTTAATGAACATGAAAAAGTCATCGAAGACACCACTGAAGCCATTAAGATCAAACGTGACTACACCAAATGTGTTTTACGTCGTGCTAACTCGTATGAGATTTTAGAAAACTATCCTGATGCTATGTATGATCTTACCGCTTTGACTATCTATGGTGGTTTCAACAACAAGAGTGTTGAAAACTTATTAGAAAGAGTTCTTAGAAAGCATTCCATTAAGGTTGTTCAAGAAAACTTGCAAAACAGAGTTCTTCAATTACCATCTGCTGCTACTATTTGTTCATTCTTTGGTGCATTTGTTCAAGAATCTAACCCAGAAGGAATCTCTGAAGAATCTGAAGGTGCTGATAAGTTCTTATACGATGGTATTAAAAACTTAAACTTGGCTACTCCAGAATCATATGAACTTGCTGATACTTCAATTAATCAAGCTGTCTCTGCTTACAATGTTGATGAATTAACTTCCCTGTCTGAAAATGCTGCTAAGGCTGCTATTGCTTTAGAATATTCTGCTGCTATGTATTTCTTGAAGAATGATCCAACCAAGGCTACTGAACTTATTGAAAAAGCTATATCATTGAAGCCAAGACCAAGAACTTATGTATTTAGAGCCTTGGTAAACGCTGATAAGTCCTCATTTGCTGAAGCTTTACAAGACTTTGAAGAAGCCAAAAAAATTGATGCTGATTTCCCAGATACTTATTATCATTTGGGTCAACTTTACTATTTAACTGGAAATTTGGAAAAAGCTCAAGAGAATTTTGAAAAGGCTAAAGAATTGTACCCAGAAAATGTTTTCGCTTACATCCAATTAGCATGTATTAAATACAAGAATGGTTCCCCACAGGAAGCTGAAGAAATGTTCCAAGCTGCTAAATTGAAGTTCCCAACTTCTCCTGAAGTTCCAAATTACTATGGTGAAATTTTGGCTGATAAAGGTGATATTCAAGGAGCTTGTAAGCAATTTGATATTGCTAGCCGTTTACAAAAATGTTTACCTTCATTCACTGTCGGTGCTTTACCATTAATTAACAAGGCCCTGTTCATTTCAAGAGAAGGACTTCAAAACTTAGACGAAGCTGAACAATTATTGACTGATGCTTGTGAGCTTGATTCTAAGCTGGAATTGGCTCGTATTTCTTTGGCTCAAATCAAATTGCAAAAAGAAGAATTAGATGAAGCCATCCAATTATTTGAAGAATCCCTGAACTTGGCAAGAACCGTTGAAGAAAAGGTCCAAGCTACTTCTTTTGCTGAAGCTACCAAAATGCAAAAAAGACTTAAGCAAGATCCATTTTTGACTGGTAAGATCCAGGAAGCTATGGGAAGAATGTAAATTGATTATTACCTTACAAAGACTAAATGTAGAAATGTTCGGTTTATCACATATGTATATACTTTATAGTTAATACCGAATCAAAAAATATCAACTCTGTATCATCATTTTATATATATATATATATAGATCTTTGTTTTTTCTTTTTTTTTTCCTCTTTTCACACCGCATTAAAGGCATTTTTCGCATTTGCTAATGTTTTATTAAATTGTTTCAAGATTTGCAACCATGAAATCTATAACTCGAGCCATTGTTACCAGTCCAATGGTGAAAACAATATCAAAAGCAGGTGTGGAGCTTGACTTGGTTTATTTAAGCAAGAATATAATTATTAGTTCAGGTCCCACTTCTTATAGTCTGTGGATTAGATATCCGTTGACAACATTTCTAGAATTCTTGGAATCAGAACATGACGAAGAATGGTGGATTTGGAACTTAAAAGAAGATGATCCGGGATATTTGTCTGAAGAAGTCGATAATAAAGTGAGCTTTTATCCATTCCCAGATCATCAACCTCCACCTTTGTATCTAATGAAAAATATTGTTCTTGATATTGATAATTTTTTGCATCCAGCGCAAACTAAAGATAATAATACTACAAATTCAAAGCGAGTAGCTGTTGTGCATTGTAAAGCTGGTAAAGGGAGATCAGGTACCATCGGATGTGCTTATTTGATGTATGATAGAAAAATGTCGGCAAGTGAAGTAATGCAATTATATACATCAAAGAGAATGCATGAGGCTTGTGGGCAAGGTATATCGATAAAATCACAAATACGGTATCTTGAATATTGGCAAGAAATAATTCAAACCAATCAAATCGATAAAATTCTACCAGAAGGTAAAATTTTCAGAATTACTAATATATCAGTATCAGGAATCAATCCCCCAATTAAATTTTTTCCCATTGAATTTAATAATTATATTCTGTGGAGAAAAGGTGTTGAAATAGTTAACGTATTCAAATGTCACTTTGGTGAATTTACTAAAACTAATCAAGATCGATTCGAACTAGAAACTGATTTCAAAATTAGGGAAGATGTACAAATAGTGATTATGAAGTATAACAGTTTATGGTTTAATTGTAAATTTTATGATAATTGTTTTTATGGGAAAGATTTTGATAGTTATAAAATGATGAAAAATTTATCAATCGAATTAAAAATTGAAGAGGTTCAAAACATAAATTCAAATTGAATTCAAATTGGAAAAAAAAATAAAATAAATAAATTGATATTTATGATTATGGAATATGTATTGATTATATATAAGTGGAACCCGTTTATATTAACCCCCTTTAGAAGAATCTAATTGTTGCCAAAATTCTCTGACGGTTTGCTGGACATTTTCTAAGATTGATGCGTTTTCAGTTAATTTAGTGATGCAAGTAGGTTTATTCAAATATGGCTTTGATAACTTGACTTGGTCTTGAATAATTATAGAATCATTTTCAAATTTTACGTCAGGAAACCTTAGGTATAACTTTTCAAATAGTTTTTTCCCATTTTGTGAGGCTTTGAATGTGCTTGATTTATGTATCATTTCTTTATAATTCGCTACAGAACGGTTCAAACATGTTTCAAGTTCGTTGATTGAAAGTTTTCCTGGTGGGGGTGAGGATGCTAAAGAGTTATTCGATGCATTAGCGTTTGTCCCATTGTTACTAACATAATTGTTTCTTTTAGGTAATGGTGCAAGAACTTGAATGGTCTTTATGAATGCAGTATTAATGAATTTATAAGATTCAGCACGATTAAGCTTATTGTTACTTCTATTTGTTGTTCTTAAGGTCAAGAGTTCGTGCACTGGTGAGTATGCATATATGTATCCAGTGTGAGATTGGTCTAAAAGCGTGGTTACGTTGACTTTAAGATTAATAGCCTGTTCAATACTGTTCATTGGGTTTACTGAAATTAGCTTTGCAAACTTTTTGGTTTACATCAATGTTGTCACCTTATAATATGCAGTACATATTATCAGTAACTATTTTCACAAATAGTACTTTCTGGAATCCCAGCTTTGTTACTGAGTAAAAACTTGATGATGTATTTGAATAGAATTGAACAAAATATTCTTTCTCTATGGTAGTAATATATATATATATTCTTATATAATTTATTGATTGATTTTTCAATTTAATTCATAAGTAGTTTGAATTTTAATCATATGTTTCAAAATTAGTTATGATAAATATTGTGTTTGTCTGGGTGTGTCTGTATTTATTTTTTTTTTTTTTTTTGGATCCGTATTAATAATACTTGACCTGTATTGATCTAATAGTTCCATCATCAGTTGGCTATTGAATCTGGGGGGGAACCATTACAATAGTCTGACAAATTGAGTATGGAGAATGAAAATGAGCAAATTCTGGTGGACCAACTTGAAGATCAGTTGATTGATCACCCTGACGCGCTAACAAAGAAGCTACTCGATACCCTGTTAGACGAAACCTTTCAATGCAAACTTAATGCTCGAGCAGAACAAATAACTTCGCAGCATAATGCAAGCGAGAAAGCAAATTTGCTAGCAGGTGGGAATAGGATGGTTAATTTTGGATATGGTAAAGATAATAATCAGTTGATACCAGGGTTTTTTAACCCTAGTTCATCTATAGAGAATGAATATCAGTTTCTCATGGAGAAATTACGACTTACCTATGAGCATCAGGATTATGGTACTTTAGAGCAGGAAATAAGTGAATGGTTTACCTACAACGACTTAAAATTACTAGGCATTGTTAGTAAAGATCAAAGTGAAATGGCAAACGAACATTATTATATTAACCATTCCGATATTGAAGAAAGCCAAATCAAAAATGCAGTGGAGCAATTTCCAAATTATATTGATTTCTTGTCAGAAAATCCTTCTCAACTATCTGAATATATGCATTTAATTATGTATTTTGGTTTAGGAAATTATAAAAATTGCACAACGAAAGATAACCAATTGACTGCCATGGTACAAAACTGCTCACGATTATACCAATGGGGCTTGCTTGAAAATTTACTTATTTATATTGAGAAGTTTATCGATTGGAGAATTGAACTGGATCAAAATTCACCTTCCATTATTTCACAGCATGTCCAAAAAAATTATTTTGAAGCCCTTTCGTTATTGTACATCATGTTGAATATACATATTCATTCACCTTCAAGTTTCCCAAATATTAAAGAAACTCTTGCATCACATGATTTAATCTCGAAAGTGGTAAAATTTATAGCACATTGGAAATGGAAACCAAACTCAACTTATAGAATGCGATCTTTATTGCTAATTTTATGGAAGTTGTTACTAGTAGAATTGGGGGATTCTGATCACCTTGCTTCAGTTGATGCATTTTTAAATGAATATCATAATATTTCCAAGGATGATGATAACAAAAACAAACTAAAATGCTCTCCTCTAGATTACTTTACTTTCAGAGAAGATGTTATGTCTAAATATCCGTTATTTGATGATAAACCCAGGAGAAAGGACGATAACTATAATTTTGATGATGCTCACCAAATTTTGAACAGTTCAAACGTAGTAAAAGATCCTCATGAATTTCAAACTGTTAAAGACTATGAATATGACAATTTCATGGCTATAAATGAGTATTCAAATTCTCTTTCAAATCTATTAGATATACCTAAAACTAATAGATCGCATTCTGTTTACCAACAGCTACCTTCACAAACAGTGCATATAGCAACCCCTGTTCCATCGCCACCTTCTACTCCCTCTGACTACATGTCAGGAGGTGAGAAGATTCGTAAGCTGTATCAACTTAATCAGGCTATGCCTTTTGTATATCCGATTTCTGATGACGTCAAAGTTCCAAACGCAATTAAAGAAGCTGATGAAATTCTAAGAAATTCAATTTATGAGAGCTATTCGAATAAGCAATTATGGGCTGAAAGGCAAAAATTCATGCGTCAGGAAAGAGGCTTTTTCAGTGAATATTCAGACGATCATACAGAGGATGAATTTAATTATAATAGTAGTTTATTACCAAAATACCCTAAGTATGAGAATCAGATTAAGTCTTTATTGAGAGTTGAGGAAATTTTCAGTCAGGCACTTGTTCATATGAATTCTTTAGCGGAAGTTTTATTAGGTATTATAAAATCAAATGACTGTGATTGTGATTTGAGCTTTGCCGAATGGGAATTAAATAATAACGATGAATATATTTTAAAGAAAAACTCAATTGAAGACATTTCTAGTTCAAAAGTGAAATATATGGTGATGCAACAATTAGAAGTGATTAACGTCAAAGAAATCACGCTCAAGGCTACCAGTTCTATTTTAGTTCTTTTGTTGAAATGGTTCAAGATGAATCATGTCTTAAAATATTGGTATTTTTCAAGTGTTTTATTCGATCAACAGTACTTTTCAGTATTGGTGGATTTTTTGAACACGAGCATACATAGTCGAAATTTGCAAACAAATTCTTCATGTCTGGGTTCTTGCGAAAATGATAAAAGTTCTGAGTTTGAAACTAGAAAATATCAAAATAAAATACTTAATCCGAAAATAAATCTTCCTGAGTTTGAGTTTTTCAATAATTGTTTGAAAAAATTTCCAGAGCCTCAAAAATATGAACTAATCAACAGAACACCCTTCCTGAAAATGGCTTCAGAAGCGGATTCTTCACGTATCAACAACATTCTTGTTAACCATTTCAATTCTAATTTTTGCTTTGCTGCAGTGAATCTATTAAATGTAAGTGATTTAATACTTTTAGAAAATAAAACTCAAAGAACTTTAACTTTAAGTGACCTTAAACCTTCTGCCATCTTCAAAGATCTTATAAAGCTCAATAACGAGTATATGAATAAACCAATATTGAGTATGTTGAAAAAATTGATTCCTTATCAAGGGAGAAAATGGAAATCTAATAACATGGATATTATTTCTCAAATTTATCTCAATTCTAAACTTGACTTAAGAGATACATGGTTATCAGGAAGAGATTTAGAGAATGATTTTAATAACTCCTACGGTCAAGAAATTGCATTGAGAGGTTTGCTTCAATTTTACAACTTAAGGAAATACCCGTTACAGATGGAAAAAATGGGTTATCAATTAGATCTTGAAGCTTCTGAAGTTTTCTCATTCAATATGGATGAATAATAGCATGGTATATCATAAAAAATAAATAACTTACAAATATTATTTTGTTTCTTTATTTGAACCATATTTTTTTTTCCGTATATGTAGATGACTTAAAATCCGCCAGTCATATGTCTTATTCTATCTACTTCGTCCTGTAATGCTTTTAAGTCTGTGAGCAAATTTGCTGTACTATCGTTGCCTTCAGAATTACCATAAACCTCGTTGCTTGGTATCTCTTGGGTTTGGGCTACCTTTGGTGGTAATGGGGGTGGATTCGAGGAGGTCTCTGTTACTCTTCGTCTAGAAGGTGGAGGTGGCGGTGGTACACCTTTTGAAATAGAGTTCGGTTGGCTTCTTAAGGGAACTGGAGATGCTTGACCGTATGCATTGTTATTTAAAGGTGAAGATACTCTAGGTGTTGGTGAAGATAACAGTCTATTCCTTCTATTAGGTACTGGAGGTGGTAACTGTCTATTATTGGGACTGTGTAATGAAGATCTTGAACCATCACTTAGAATTCTAGTATTATAAATAGTATTTTCCTGGGTATTTCCTGTCATTTGGTTGGTAAATGATTGGAGTGAAATTGATGGAACCCCTTCTTGTTGTTCCGGGTTTGGACTGAATAGTCGAGCCATATCCGCTGGACCTGTCACATTAGATCTAAGCATTTGCATTTGAGCTGGACCTGTCATATTAGGCTGAAGATACATTGAGTCATTGCTATAACTACCATTAACATTAGCATTATTATTAATAACTTGTGAATCATCATTAGATTCAGGAGGAGGACTAAACATATTAGCCATATTTGAAGGTCCTGTGTTATTAGCTCTTAAGAATTGATCATAATGCCCCCCAGGCTTATCAACTGTATTCAAGTTCTGGAAATTGTTCATTTGGGATTCCATATCTTTTAGTATTTCAGCCTCTTCAGCATCCTGTGAAGGTTGTGCTTTCTGTTGATTTTGAATTTTTGCCATCAATTGATCCATTGGTAATGAATAGTCAATCTCTTGAGGAGATGGAGAGCTTATATTTGCAGGTTGAGTTTCATGAATATCAGAAACAATTTGATCGGAAAATTTAACTGATTTTGACTTTTTCGATTTTTTCTTTAATCTCTTTTTCTCGTCTGGTCTCTCTCCAGTAAGCATAAATTGAGTGAAACTATCTAAATCTAAGGGCTGATTATTATTGCTTGTTGAATTATTTTTAAAATCCGATGTATTTTCATTGTCATCTTCGGAGTCTTCCTCTTCAGTGTGACGTTTTTTTGAAAGAATTGAAGGCGGGGTCGGTGGTGCAATTTTAGATTTTATAAGTTTCCTTGAAGGTTTTTCTCCATTTAAGCAATGGGATATTAACCTTAAAAGAGCGAAAAATTCTCCAATGTTTATGGAATATAAATTCTTGCTGAAAATTCGATTTATCTGTTCCTTTGTATCATCTTGAATTTTGAAATTGCTCAAAAATGTATATACATCATTCATAGTAACTGTACGAGCATTAGTTCTAGCCAAAATATCACTGTACCATCTCATATAAGTTTTAGACTCCTCGAAAGTTAATTCTTGAGTCTTGAGAGAGAGAGGTATGCTGTCATGTTCTTCTTCATTCGGGATCGGAGGAGACGATACAGAATAGTGTCTCATGGGTAAAATCGGATCGGATGCCATATTCTGAGACCCAACTGTAGGTATACTTAACATCGATTGATAGTGACCGTTGTGAATCAAGTGTTGTTGTGGTATATTTTCATGGGAATAGTGTATTCCATACTCTGTTTGCTGTTCAGCCTGAGGGCTGTGTAACGAATCAATTTTAGAGTTATTCGTATTTGAGATCCCCCCAAATGATACTTGAGGTGCCGGCAGAACATCCTCGTTCTTTGTTTGAGAGCTAGAACGTAGCCAATCAAACCCTGAACCGTCCATTGGTATTTTAAAAGAGGAATGTTTGATAATACTAGGCGTCCTTTTTGTAGCGACCTTGCAAGATTCTGTAGATTGTGTGCAGGTCGGTGTTATAGAGTGGAATTTCTTATCCTTAATAATTTATTTATTTATTTATTTATATTTTCTTCACCTTATTTTATATATTAGTATTATTTTATCCATTTTTGCTCAATCAATAAATGTATTGATATTTTTTGGTGTATCAAAGCGAATAACTAAATTGATAGATAGAATATTTGATGGATGTTTAGATTAAATAATATTCAGAAGAAGAGTAAGCTGTTAGCTCCCAAGAGAGGGTTTTCTCAGGTCAATAGTAGTGATGATGAAAGTGAACCTGATGATTTTGCATCTGTAATGAAGGCAAAAGCAAAGCGAGTATCTCAATTGGCTGACAAGGCAAAGTCTGATTTTGTAATTAATGAATCTGAATTAATGGATAATGAACCTAGCTTGAAGAAAAAAACGACTAGTAATTTAAGCATGGATCAATTAAAGGATGCAAAAAGACGGAGGGAACTAGATATGAAAGTTCAAGTACAAGAGACAATGGATTTAAAACTTCAAGCATACCTTGAAAAAAATAAGGAGGCGTTTGTATTTGATAGTGAAGATTACTTGAAACAAAAATCTAAACTTGAAGATGAAAAGAAACAAGCTGAAGAAAGAGATCGAGCCGATAATGATGGTGCTTCTTTTTATTCTAATTTGATACAAATGCGCATGGGAAATACAATGTCGGAAAATAATTCGAAAGCTATACAAACTCAAACTGAACCTCAATTGGAAATCTCAAAGCTTGAGCAAAATCCTAAAAATTTCAACTTTAATGATAAAACAAACGATGTATTACCACAATTGCATTCTGGAAAAAAATCACAAATACTGAATAAAGTTCTTGAATACGTTAGATCCAAAGTCTCTGAAAATGATCTTTTACAAGCTAAGAAAAGGTATTACCAAAGGAAAAATATTTTTACTAATGAAGCTACAGTTTAGAATTTAAACTCTTATACTTTATTGATGATAAATGAGATTAAAATACCGATATGCTAAGAAAATTAGTGTTGAATTTTAATTTGAATTTGAATTAAAATTTGTTAAAGGAGCTAGATATCAACACGGTTGATATTTATCT